>JAZHYW010027022.1:0-270216 GCA_037355805.1 Ixodes ricinus | reverse complement strand
ACAATCGTCAATTTAACCCATAAACCCACAATCGACATTTGCTATTTTTTAGCATATTTAGAGGCTTAAAACTCAAAACCAGTGCATATACTTCTAACGGAATGTATTCTGGCTGAAAGAATGGTGTAAAAAAACGCGACGCGAATTAATTAAAAAATTTAAAAGTTTTTTGTTTTATACAGCGTGCTGAATTAGAGCAAAAAGTGAAAACCTTCTCTGTTTCATAATTTATTTCTCAGTACTCGTACATGATAAAGACACAAGCTTTATTTAATTTGGAAGGCAATGAAAGGTTCTACACGTGGTATAATTTTAAAAGCGATACTAAACATAGTCGACTAAAAACAAACGAAAAATCCGCAGTTTAGGTCACATTTGTTTGCGGAGGCATGTTTGGGGATTTTTACAAAAATTGGAACGACGAATAATAAATAGTAATTATAATGTTGTTTTACCTACTTGCATTTAGATCACAATAAAAAAATATACACGCTCTCTTTTGAATACTTTGAGATTGAGAGTGATTAATAAAAACCACATACGACTATCGTCATAACCTCGTCGTTCTTTCCCGCTTCTTTGAGATTTTTGTTTCTCAGAAACTAAACATGTCAGGAGATTAAAATGAAAAGGATTGTTTCTTCTTGAAACATGCGCCACGAAATATAAAAATTTGAGGTAAAATACAATATACGACTACACCTCGTTGCCTGAATCCAAATGAAACCGCCCATATGTATTTCTTTTTCCACTGAAGTACACTCCTGCATAATGAATAACGGTGCAGCAGCTATACATGTAAATATATAAATAAATAAACTCGGTTTAACGAATCAATAGAGACGATTAAAGTAGTAACCCAAATAATAGATAAAAAATAACATTTATATTTTTGGGGAGTTCCTTAACTTTTACATTTGTTGCTTGTTTTTTAGATAAAATTATTCACTGGCTTTATTGGTAAAACATGCGCTACACATTTCCGATTAGAAGTAACAGTAACATGGATTAACTTTGGAATGCCAGTTTAGTAGCCTTGACTCCTTTGCTAAATATGTTCCTTTACATCAGAGTCTGCAACCCACGGCCCGCAGGCATTATGCGGCTCGCGAGGCTGTTTTATCCGGCCCCTGGCACAACACCTTCCCGCTTCTTCGCAGAGACTCAAGGACCACACAACAGTTTTTGTATCAAAGGGGGTTAGACAGGAACAAGGAGCGCTTCTAACTGGCATTGTCCGTCATCCCCATACTTGGGCAGGAAACGTCTTCGCATGAACGGAAGATTAGAGCGCAAACGAGCTGGTGATAGTTGAACATTATTGACTAAAACCCTGAGACATGAAAATGAAGCAGTATCAGTTGACGATAGCTGCTCTATGATTAAATTGTTTCCCTGTCGTTCACGTCACTTTTGATGCTATCCTTGGCTCTGAGTTAGTGTTAGTCAAAAATGTTCAACTTCCTTTCTTTTTTCTTTTTCTTTGACCCCCCCCTCACGTCTTGCGGTCTGACGCCTGCCCCCTCTGTGTCGGCTTCGAGACGACTCGGTCCTGCCCCTGCAAAAGTAAAGTTGCTCGCCCCTGTTCACATGATAACGCGAAATGTGTATCGTAGGTCAACTGGTTTCCTACGATTTAGACGAAAGCACACAGGTCGGATCTATTTTCTTTCTAGGTAGACAGCCAAAACTCTCAACAACAACAAAAAAAAACTCAAACTCTGTATTTCTCTTCATTTGGAGAGGGGAGACAGAGAAAAAGGTAACTCAGTTGTTGCTTGACGAGCCTCTGCCTTCCCACAGCAGCGGAAAAAGGACAGCATGTACATATACATAATGTTTTTCACAAGCAATACTTATAACACAAAAATAAACAAACATTAGGTGAGGGAGGGGAGGAGGGGGAGAGGGAAGAAAGGTAATCGATTTGCTCAAGTTTACAAATTCCAGGGGCCACTCTCTCAAAAACACGGAACGTACATTTTTGAGGGTTTTGCTCAAATACTTCTATGTTAAATTCAGTCAGGCGATTTAGAAAACGAGGTACTGTATATTTCTACATCTGATTACCGTAGTTGGTTCTAGAGTGGAACCTTCTAATTATCATGAGTAAGAAATGCGATTAATTTTAGTGTCTTAGATGGCAATACGCACGGGAAAAATAAAAATAAAAAACCGATATGTGAACGATGATATTTCAAAAAATATTTAAAAACACATTTCTAGATTGTACTTGAACAATGTCCAAAAGAGCAGATAGATATATCTGAGTTCATGGAAGGATCAAGTAAGTCTGAAAAAACTCTTTGCCAAGGTAAAACAATAAAAAGTGTTAAAAACATAACCTAAGGTTAAAACCACTACACGTGTCACGAACAAATATCTAATATTGCGGACAGATAGAATCTTCGCACACTTACACCTTCGTTATAAATTGGGAGAAAATGATATTATTAAGAAAAGGTATCTAGTCTGCTTCCTTATCGTTCATTTTGGCAAGATGCGACGCTGCGAAGTGATCTAACAGTTATGGCGCAAACGAGCTAGATATCCTCCAGACTCTGATCCGACTCATGTTCCACTAGGAAAAACCGTTCCCCGTTATCTTAAGATCTTGTATTTATACTTTTCTTAATTTCTCTGTTACGCGGCGTATCTGTTTCTTCAGAAATATCCAGGATCCAAAAACGTTTGCCCTCCCTTTAAGTTTTGTTTCGTTTTGTGTTTTTACTCTCATTCTCTTGTCTTTTGAGTTTGAACTTTTACATGTTGTGGCGGGTATCCCTAAAGAATCACAAATAAAATTAAATTGTGTTCAATAAAATTACAGTGACAATACTGGCCTGGTGATTGTCCATCGCGAAAGTATCTGAACACGTGGAAAACAATTAAAACCTGCATAAAAGAGTAGCCCTGTTTTGCCTTGGGTCAATTAAAAGTCGTTGTTTTGAATTTAGGGCAAGACGTTTCTAAATTCGTGAATTTAAATTGCGTTGTGTAAGCGCTTTGTGGTGGTTTTAATGGCGTTAGTGTTGGCGAGTATATCAGTAGTTCATCAGTTACGAAAACGAATGTCGTAACACACGTTCACCAAAATGCGACTATTATTTTTAAAAAGATCGGTATTCTCTTTTTGCGCCTTTCGGGTATTTTCTTTCTTATTTTGAAGCAAATAGCCATATCCTTTTCTTAAATTATGTTTTCAACCACTGCAATTGTATTTCACTTCAATGCTTTTTCGTAGTTATTAGCACCACGCCTGCAAATTATCATCATCATCATAACATTTACAGTAAGTTATTTAAAGGGGCCGCTTGTCTTCCTGGTCGTAGCAGTCGTGGCCGAGTGGTTAAGGCGATGGACTAGAAATCCATTGGGGTCTCCCCGCACAGGTTCGAATCCTGTCGACTGCGTAGCTTTTTTTTTTTTGCGTTGCAATGAGAGATTTTACCAGAGTATTAAGGCACTTTGCGTGCTGTTCGATTCAAGAGAGCCGCCTGTTACTTAATGTGAAACAGTGGTGTTCTAATATTTGTTGCATCACAATAAATACACTGAACGACTTTTTTACATTCATTAACATATTCCTAATCTCCGTGATTTTTTTAGAAGATTAAAGTAGTCCTAATTGTTTTAACTCCGTTTGCTACAGTTTTATTGTACTTTATCAAAACTCAGCGCGCACAATGACTCATAAAGCAACAAAAGCACGAAAAAACATTAAAAAGCTTATTTTTAGCCGGGAAGTTACGCGCGATTAGCGCCACAAGTTTACGAACATTGTGCAGCAGCATGTGCCGCGAGGCTGACTGTACGTTTAGCTATATGTATACGAGCTTGTCTCGTTTGTTCTGCTCCGTATTTTTTATCGATTAAGCATATGGAAGCCGCCCTTTGACATCAATGTAAAAAACCCAAAGGAAAAGCAACGGCACCTGCTTTCTTGTCTTTTATTCATAACAGAATCTCACCAATACCGCTCATTTAAACATTCTTTGCAATTCTGAACATTTAAAAACCGCAGTAAATGTGGTGCCCATCATCTATAAATCCAAAGGTTAAGAAAACATATTTTTATTCTATTGCAATTTTTTTGTTGCAAATACTTCTGGGCGTGTTGATAAAACATACTGAAGGGTCAAAATCAAAAATGTAATAAAGTTGAACTCATTTCCACTACCATGCGTTTTTATAAATTCTGACACACAACTAAAATACGTAACATGTGGAGTTTTTTTTACATCTGGTGTTGTGTTTTTGCGGTAGCAAGTCTAGACCGCCAGAGTTCGCTGGTAAACACCAAAACGAACCTTTCTCATTGGACTGTTTCTCGCATATTATATTCATGCTTCTAGTTTTTCTTAGTTATTCCATAATTATTGAAACCATTACGTGACAAGAATATCACGTTCCTTCATTTGTAGGATTTGCAGTACTAAAGCAATGCATCAATTTTTAACAAGGCACTGCGTATTTCTTATTAATTCTAAATTAATTACTCTTAAGTTCATCACCGACTTTTATGGTCCTTTTGAAACTTGAGTGTTTCAGTAATATTTACACTTCTTGTTACGCTGAGTAGGTCACCTAATGTTCAGTCCATCATATCGTTCGCTTTGAGTTCGGAGGCTCTAAAGTTCCAGCTCATCGTGGTCAAAACAAATATTATATACGAATAAGAATAAGAATATTATTATTATTACTATTTTTATTATTATATTATTGTTTCTGACGTATTGATCCGCGGGTTACAGAGTCACGAGGTAAACACGATTTACCTAACGAGGCCACACCAACCTCATATAGTGCATACACTTATGGGCTTTTATTATGATCGCGTTCTTTAATATATCAGACAGACCATAGTCAATCTCGTACACAGGGAATCAAAGGATACCTTTTGCTTCTATTGCTTTGTTTTTCTTTCTTTTACGAGAACGGGTTGAAGGTGTACGTCAGAATCCCCATAGTCAAAGGCAACGATGCTGCGGGTCTGGTACTATGCAACTTACTCACTAATTGCGCAGGCGCGTCTACAATCAAAAAGTGAATAGAAAAATGAAAGACGTTTACAATTCTTTATATAAGCCGAATTAGAGCGCAGCTCTTGAGGAGGAGGAGGGGGGAGGAGAGGGTATGCACGCGTGACGTCACGAGGGCGACATCACTCGTGACTCTCGTGACGTGACACGATGACGTCACGTGGGACGTCATTATGAGAAACATCCCATAATGCAACGTGCGGTTACGCCTGACGGCGACGGCGATGCCGCTCAACCTAGAAACGGGCGCCTAAGAGCGGCGTTCTAAACAGAAACATTTGGAAATAATCTAGAAATTGCAGATGCGAATATAAATAGAAATACGATACATTGTAAACATTACTTTTCTACCGTTGATCCTATTATGTACTAAAGCAAAAAGTAACAAAGTTAAAACAGGAAAACCTAAGATCACGAATGAATGCAAAGCAAAAAAGAATTGATATGAGAATACAGCGTGATTGTCAAAGAGTTAGTAAACATTCTTCGTATACTTTGTCACTCAACATCGGTGATCAAATAACAAGAATAATATTCCATTTCTTCTGTTCCCGGGGACGCTAAATAATATGTGGAAAGGATAAAATAAACGCACCTATGTTAAAGGGATGGTGCAACGATATTCAGTTGAATTGATTTTTCACTTTGCACGCGCCTACTGGCGTTAATGGGACCTTAAGTATACTTGCAAGCAACGTCTCCACGAGACCCTCTTTGTTGCTGCGTAATTTTAAAAATAAAGGTTGGTTCACACAGCCTTATTTTCTCGCGATACGCTGTAAGAGGCTTACGTCCACTTACGCCACAAGTCACCGGGCATCCCTGCTTCATATCAAGCGTTGCTACTATACTCTGTTTCACCTTATGTTGTACCGCAGAGAGGCTAGAAGCGCGAGCTCATAGCGCTGGGAGCTGCTCTTAAAGCACGAGGGCTTGTGCCGCCGATATGTGCCCTAGAGCAAGGAGCTCGCGCTTGTAGCCTTTCCTGCGGTACATCATAAGGTGAAACAGAGTATAGCTCAAGGAGATAGACTGACACGCGACATTCGAGACGCGAACCTTTCAGTCACTTGTGCGTGACGCGAGGAAAACGTGAGAAAACAGTTCTATATGAACCAGCCTTAAATGCGAGCGTCTTCTTTCAATCTCTCCTCCGCAAAACTTGATGAAATAATCCAGAGGTCGCAGTGTCCCCCAGCGAGCGTATGTAATCCCCGAGTGACGATATTTGAATGCGGTTCATAGAATGAACCCGGGCGTTAAGTGAGCACTCGACATGGGCTCCCGATAATCAATAGCTCGACAAGCATTCTGGTGCCCAGGATGCTTGTCCAGTTGAGGGGAGAACGAGCAGCTTTTTCCCCTTTAAATCGCTCCCGATCGCTTCAATGACGACAATAGCCGAACCCTAACAATGTCTGGAACTCAGCGCGTGTCCTGTGCTTTGCAAACCCCAGCGCGTGGCTATGACAAACACTCTGGAGCAGATTATATGGCGCCAATGTTTAACTTAACCTCGCGCTGGGGTTTACAAAGTACAGGACACGCGCTGAGTTCCAGACATTGTTAGGGTTTGGCTATTGTCGTCATTGAAGCGATTGGGCAGCGAGTTAGGGAGAGAACGCTGGACTTTTTTTTTTCGTTTATTTTGCGATCATTACTGCAAGAGAAGAAAAACTAACGCGTGTTTCGTAGGTTATAAACAGCAGGGACTCATTATAAGTGGTATCTACGCAAAGCACGAAAATCGTCGCAGCGCCCTTTTAGAGAAAATATATGACGAAAAATGACAGATATAGCGAGAGAGTTTTAAATATAAATATCGAAAGACATCTAGCGCAGGGAACAATCATGAGCACAAAAGATTTACATTATTATCAGACACTACCTCAATAAAATGAGTGATAAAATAAAATAAACCCCAAAGATTAAAAAAAGTTAAGAACAACTATCTGCTATCGCCTGCTGATAAGTTTCCACAACAGGAAATCCCCCTAATCCTACGAGGAAAGGCGTAGGATTGCAAGAAAGTCAGTAGACGGTCTCTAGATTCTTTAATCTGGCAAGACCGTCGTTGCGAGGGGCAAGTGGTTACGACGCAACCCAGATAGATACATGACCTCGACAATGTCGCTCGCCCCCGACTCGTATTGCACGGGGAAAAACTGCTGCCCATCGCGTCCTGATCTTGTACTTTGACTCTCTTCGAGTTTCAATAAAGCGACTTATCGTCTTTCTCAGAAATCGCCGGGATCTATACCGAGGTTTTTCCTTACAAATGTAGTCAGCGTCAAAAAAACTGTATGAACGCAAAAAAAAAAAAATGTCGTAAGGCTCGCAAGATGCGAAGCCATGCAGGCGAGCTGGTTAGGAAATATCATAATTATGGTACCGTGTTTTCGGTAAATACCGTTAAACCCCGAATATTATATCCCGAAGCGCTGATATCAAAATCGACGAATATTGAAAAACACCAAATTAAAACTGTCTATGAATTTAAAAAAAAACGAAAAAACAACGAAGATTCACGGGAAAGAAAATCTTAACCCGTTCTAATACCCCAAAACAAAGCCCCCCCCCCCCCCCCCCATCCCCACTCCGGGCTTTGTTCCGGGGTCATAGAAAAAATTCAAATTTTCGGTGAATCTAATCTAATTTTAGGCAATACGAAAGAACCGTTTGCAAACCTGCACAAAAAATCGGTCGTTTTGAAAATCTAAAGTAATCGGAAAAGTAACGGTTTCTTGTTCCAGTAACATACGATTACTGTTGTTTTCGAGTAATCAAGTAATCTAACTGAATGCATTTGAACCAATCGTAATTTCGATGGTAATTGATTACTTTTTTGGGGGTAACGTGTACAAGACAGCCGCGATGCTGCTTCCATCTTGAGAACCGCACCCCTAGTCTGGCGTCCTTCTCTTATCGGCACCGGGACGTTCTCCAATTATTCAGATCACGCCCATGCGCCTCGGAGGTTGGGAATCTCCTTACCGGGTCCTATTTTCTTCATCATAATGCCAGATAAACTGCGATGTTTTTTTTCCGACACTAAAAATTTAGATTGAAAAACACCGAATATGTGAAAACAAATCTTCAAAAACACGGGACGCTAAAAAAAACCTGAACCCTGCTACAGAGAGATATAAAATAACGGACACAACGACACCCAATCTTGCGTAGTCTTGAGTCGTCCTGCGCCGTTATTTTATTTTCTCCGTCACTCAGGGCTTAGATTATGAGATAAAGGCTTGACGGGATCTGCGTTCACCTACATGCCAGAAAGCAGGAAGAATACGTGTATTGAAACCGAGCTGCGAAGTTCTAAGCTTGAGAACAATAGAAACACGGGTGCTATGTCTTACAAGCACGTACAACGTAATGGAGAGAAGCCAACCATTCTTGACGAAAGAAACAAAAAAAGAACGTTGTGCAGTATTATGCGGAAGTGCATTCCGCTGAACAGATAATTGGTATTCACCAGACTCCCTTAGGACGCAAAAACAATAGTGTGCGGAACATGGGGATTTTTTGTTCATCGTTGAAGTAGCAGCCATAATTGAGGATAAAATATAGAAACGAAACATTTGGCAAACGAAGTAGTTTCCGATATTTTGAAACAATTGTCTAAATTTGATGACGACTCGTTTAAAGTGGGAAAGTGCTGTGCCCGCAAGCATAGAGTAAAAGACTCTTAGCATTAGTTTTGCGTAAGAATATGGGGGATCATCCAATGGATGTCTACCGAAGTTTTACGCCAAATAAAACGCGCGGACAAAAATTGACAGACAACGCAGAACGAGGCTTTGCTGCCAACACGAGACAATGCGTTACCTCTTGCCCTGTGTGTCGCTCGCACCTTTTGTCCCTGTGCTTTTGGCGTAAAAGCTCAGTATCAATCATAACGAGCTAGCCCAACTTGCAGTCTTAATCCAAACTTGAAGTACTAATTCTCACGGTAGTGCTTCTGGTAGATCAACTAAAATTTGAAAGGCAAAACATAAAATACGAATCTGTCGATACATATTTTTAGAAGGATTCGTTTCTATTTCTTCCTCCCGCTTTTGTATTTATAGTGGAGAATTAAATGTTCATAAACAATTTTTCTAGGGATTGTCTCGGGAAGCAATGTAATTTTATTCCTTTCCTAAGTATTTCCTCGTAGTCGCTTACAGCATAAGGAACGCAAAGTGTGGTGAGCCTTGAATAGGCTCTCATCGTGTCGCAGCCAATCAAATAGAGATATCAACCAGTACAGAACAACGCAGCACCAATCACGAGGCTATAAGAGGCAACATATTAAGCCACACCCTGCAATTCAAACGTTCACAGTGACTATTATCGATGTATACGACGGCGAAAAGGATCGCTGTGGTCGACGTACGTTCGCGATTAACCGATCCGTAGCTTTCTGTATACTGATAATGTCGGCCCAATCCTTGGCACACGGCGAGGAAAATCCTGGTCGTGACGCCGCGAACGGACACTACAAGAGGGCGCCCCGAAACATATCGGCGCTATTAATAGACGGAGGTCACATTTTGTTTGTGTGTGTGTGTCTGAGACTGTGTCCCGATCTTTCACGTGATCTCGATCCCCGCTTCTGCCACCCACATTGCAGACCAGTTTAAAGTATTGCATAAACACCAAACAACACCTTCAAAACATCTAGCCGATTCCTCGAATTGCTTTTTCTTTTTTTCTTTTTTTTTATATAGCAATCAGGAGCATTTATGCTCCACACTGATTTCGCAGCGATGCGAGGGCAGGCTTCCGGTGCATCCGAAACTATCACCAAGGCCACCCCGTAAGCGGAAGCCTGCTCAAACGATGCGCATCCGGGGATTCCCACTCCTGCTGCAAAAGGTGACAATCTGTTTCGCGTTCGAGCAGATATATGCGACGTTCGCTTCTAGGGGCCTTCCTCGAGTTTGACGTGTTGTAAAAAAAAAGAACAAAAACATCGAGAGTTTTTGCCGGAAACCGCACGCGTCTTGCGTGCTTCGACGGGAAGAGGCTTATCGCATTTTCTTTTTCTAGCAGCCTTCACTGGAACATAGGACCCGAGAAATGTAAAACCCGATGGAGCCCGCTTTTCCCGCACATTTTTGGCGGCATGTAAACGACGACTACGTTGGCACTGGAGCAACTAAAAACAATAAAATACGATAACCTCTAGTTTCTCAACAAGATTATAAAGAGTAACAACACTTGAGACACCTCGTTGCTTCGAATAATTTTTCTATATATATTTATTATTTATTTTAAATATCCTCAAGGCCACGGAGGCACTGCAGAGGGGAGTGGGTTACAGGTATAAATACAAGAACAGAAGACAAGAAAATTCTAAGAATGTAATAACTATATGCTTAGAAGTTACAGTATTGACATCATCAAGGCAAATGTAAAAGGGACGCCATCAATTAAAGTTATCACCGACGCTGGAAGGTGTTTCCAAGAAAGCGTAGTTCGGGGTATGAATGAATTGTGAAAAGCTGTAGTTTTACACGATGGTATGCCTACCTTGTGTTGCTTATCGAGATGCGGTGATACGTAGAAGGGAGGCATTGGTAGCTTTTCACACAAAGGAGGATTATGATAACTTTTGTGAAATTAACACAAAGGAGAAAGTTCTTTACGGGATGGGAGATTAGGAAGGTTCGAACTAAATTTCATAGATGTTACGCTGGCAGTGCGATGATAGTTATTAAGTATGAAGCGAATAGATCAATTTTGAATTGCTTCAACTGCATGTAGTACCGGGGTACCAAATCGAGGAGGCATATTCCAGTTTAGACCGAACAAGAGCTTTGTAGGGAAGTAGATTTAGAGACATGGGGACGGACGGACAGTTTCGTTTTTTGAATCCTAACATGCGATTGGCATTACTTGCTATGTGTGGAATATGAATTTCCCAAGACAACTTAGATGAAATAAAAATGCCCAAGTATTTGTATGATGATACCTGCTGTAAAGAAGTGTGGTTTAGGTAGTAAAATGGGACGTCATTGTGATGTCTAGAAACCCTTATTACTTTACATTTTTAGTGTCATGTTCTATGCTTCATAAGTCACATCATTCAAGCACTTTAATATTAGATTGGAGGGAATATACATCAGAATCATTAGTCACGTTGCGATATATAATACAGAGGCAAATAAACTAATTAAGGATGAAACACAGGAGGGCAAGCCGTTGATATTATATAAGAAAAAGGAGAGGACCCAGTACCCAACTTTGATTGACCCTGGACGTTAGAGAAACTAAAGGTGAGGAACTGTTTTTACGAACACATATTGAGATCGGTTAGTTAAGAAAGCATGAATGCAAGAAACTATGCTGAAATAAATATTTAGTGAGCGTAACTTATAGAGTAATATGCTATGTGACACCTTATCGAATGCTTCGGTAAAATCGAGAAATATGCAATCAGCTTGAGAACTACGATCAAGAATGATGCGAAGGGTCGTGAGTGAAAGTTACTGGCTAAGTTTCACAGGAAAAGTGGAAAACGTTTTCCGGAGCCATATTGCGCCGACGAAAAAGATGTATTTAGTTCCAAGAAATTGACGAGGTGTGAAGATATATTATGCTCTAGAGTGTCAAACTTTGCATAATACATTAAGGCAGCAATTTGGGCCAGTTGGTTCATGATCACTTAAAGAAGCTCAAAACATACAAGGACGAGGAAGTAAACAGACAAGAGCGCACTCGCAACTGGTTTTTATTTGTGAAAACAATCATATATATAGCTTCGAACTAACACAAACTCACTCCTAAGTTCTGTTTAACCCCCGTAACAAAAAGGAATACTCATTCCCCGATAAGGAAAGGGACGTGTCACTTTTGCATTTTTAACCCTTTGCCTGGATTTCAAAGGCCTCGTGCAGTTCTCTAGAAACCCTATCCGGGTATCTAGCCAGATACCTGGTGTCGCCAAATGACGGGGCACATGGGCAACGACTGCAGTGAGTGGCAAGATGTCCCGATGGAGTGGCTTTCGTCGCCGCGGCGTGTTCTCGTGCACGACCATTGAAGCATCTTACCGTTTGGCCGATATAAGACGAGTCGCATGACGTAGGAATTTCGTAGACAACACCCGTAGTACACTCCGTGTATTTTGTGCGGTGCCTGGTATCACAGGGATCTTTCGATACAATGGGAATGTTGATCCTACGGCACAGCCGTCCCAGCTTATTGGGTGCACTGAACACCACAGGCACATCGTAACGCGAGGCAACTTTCTTAAGATTATGCGTGACTGTATGCCTATACGGGATTAACACCGGCCTCGTCGTATTCCTGGCACAGGGCTGCCTCTGTAATCCTTTAATCTTCTTTACCAGGCACCCTGCCACCTCGATCAGAGTGCCCTGCGCGAAACCCGCTCTCCTAAGCCTTGCTACCTGTCTATCAAAACTTTCATCTGTAGACATTTGACAGCCGTCGATTTTCACGACCCGTTTATGGTGCGAAATTCCCAATGCATAATTTAATTTTGGTCGACGTCGAAGACGTCGACAAAATTCAATTATGTCGACGTCTTCGACATAATTGTCAACGTCGAAGACCTTTCTTTGTCATCGTCGAAGACCTCTTCTCTGTCGACGTCGAGGACCCTTCATATTCAGTTCCTCGCGACCCCTGTTTTGTCTGTGAGAGTGCGCGTGACAAGAACGGTATTCTTCCGTTCCAGAGTTCCTGTGGGATTAACGTTGACCATTTTCTTGAGCTTCGTCGACAAAAATTCAATTATGTCGACGTCTTCGACATAATTGTCGATGTCGAAGACCTTTTCTCTGTCGTCGTCGAAGACCTTTTCTCTGTCGACGTCAAAGACCTTTTTTATTCAGTTCCTCACGACCCCCTGTTTTTGTCTGTGAGAGAGTGCATTGACAAGAACGGTATTCGTGAATTCCAGAATTCCTGTGGGATTAACGTTGACCATTTTCTTGAGCTTCTCACTTACTACTTAAAGCATACATTTGTTTCTTTTGGCGGAGATACATTTGTGCAAAAGAGGGGCATCTGCATTGGTTCTTGTGTGGCACCTGTGTTGTGCAACATTTTTCTCAGTGCGTGCGGAAGAGCCATCTTAGAGAAGCTACGGGTCTCTAGCAGGTTCAAAATATTCAGATTTGTGGATGACTTCCTCATTCTGAGTAATCAGGCTGACGCACTAGAGTGTGAAGTGAAGGAAATGTTGGAGGTGTTTAGGACCTGTGGCAGCGGCTTAAACTTTACGCATGAGGAGCCAAAAGAGGGACAGTTGCAGTTCCTGGATCTTCGGTTAAGTCTCCACAAGGACCACATTTGCTGGACGTACCAGCCAAGGTCGAAAAAGGCCATTCTCCCGTATAGCTCTGCCCATTCAAAGTCGTAAAAAGCATTGCCTATGTGTCTAGAGGCGGCCCTTAAAAAATCCTGCAGGCATAGTGCTCAAGAAAGTTTTGATAAGCAGGTTGCAAGGCTTAGGAGAGCGGGTTTCCCTCAGGGCACTCTGATCGAGGTGGCAGAGTGCCTGGTAAAGAAGATTAAAGGATTACAGAGGCAGCCCCGTGACAGGAATACGACGAGGCCGGTGTTAATCCCGTATATGCATACAGTCACGCATAATCTTAAGAAAGTTGCCTCGCGTTACGATGTGCCTGTGGTGTTCACTGCACCCAATAAGCTGGGACGGCTGTGCCGTAGGATCAACAATCCCATTGTATCGAAAGATCCCTGTGATACCAGGCACCGCACAAAATACACGGAGTGTACTACGGGTGTTGTCTACGAAATTCCTACGTCATGCGGCTCGTCTTATATCGGCCAAACGGTAAGGTGCTTCAATGATCGTGCACGTGAACACGCCGCGGCGACGAAAGCCACTCCATCGGGACATCTTGCCACTCACTGCAGTCGTTGCCCATGTGCCCCGTCATTTGGCGACACCAGGTTTCTGGCTAGATACCCGGATAGGGTTTCTAGAGAACTGCATGAGGCCTTCGAAATCCAGGCAAAGGGCTAAAAATGCATAAGTGACACGTCCCTTTCCTTATCGGGGAATGAGTATTCCTTTTTGTTACGGAGGTTAAACAGAACTTAGGAGAGAGTTTGTGTTAGTTCGAAGCTATATATATGATTGTTTTCACAAATAAAAACCAGTTGCGAGTGCGCTCTTGTCTGTTTACTTTCTCGTCCTTGTATTTTTTGCGCTTCTTCAAGTTTGCATAATATATTGGTTAGCGATTCCGGACGGAAATTGAGAGGACAGTGTTGATCGCCAGATTTGTGTATCGGTAGTACCTTGCCCACCTTCCAGTCGTCGAAGTAAACATCGAAGGTCAAGAGATTGTTGTAATATTTTAGCCAGTATAATCGAAGAATGTTCCAGCATTCTTTTGGGAACTTGGAATTAATAGCGTGGGCTCCAGCTGACCGAGTTTATTTAAAATTATTAATCACGCTAACAATTCCACGAACGTCAATAAATAGAAGGCACATGTGTATAAATTCGCTTTGTTGTTATGGGGGTAAAAGGAATGAATAAACGTCTGAGAATGAGTCGACGAATGCGAGGTTGAAAGCCGATGCAGAATCACTAAGAGACACAGGAGCTCCTAAATCATCAAACAAGGATATTACGGGCTTCTCATTGCGATTGATAGCATTCCAAAACTGTTTTGGATTGCTTGTTGGCATGGATGGTAAGCTTTTAGAAAAGAAAGTAGCCCTCGCTTCTATAATGGCATTTTTGTAAGTATCGTGATAATTGGACCAATTACCGTCAAGTTTCAAAATATAGCTGCTCGAAATTTTCGATGCTTCCTGCTAAGAGATATTTAATGTACGGAAACTGCAAAAAAAAACGAGATTTTCGTAAGGCTACGTAGGTATTGGTGAGGTGCGCAATCTGATATTTAAACAATTTCCAGTGAACATAGATAGAACGTACCGAAACGTTACGTAAGTAGTAATCCAGAAAAAAAAAAGTTAATTGCTGATAGCCTCAAAGTTTGCTTTACCATAGTCACGTATCTTACGAGGTACCTCAAGCTGTACCTGAAATCACAGGAAATGGTTTACCGTCTTTCAGGGAGGTTAAAAGAGCAGGCAGAAACAAAATCGCCTGAGCGTCCTGGCACCCTGATTCGCAAATGCGCCTTGGGAAGCCGCATTTCCCAATTGTAACTATCGCCGATTGCGCCCTCTCTGCACAAAGGACCAAAATAGCTGCATTCACAAGATAGAAATGAATTGATCTAGCGATACTTTGCACATAGCTCATTTACTAACTCTAGGTGAAGCAAAAGTCGAACGTCGCCGGCTGCAATGTGTTCATTTTAACAGCACCTACCGAACGTTCCGTTGGGTATGTCCCTCGATAAATATTCGGGGCATTAGAAGTCCGGCAAATGACACGAGTATACAAGAGTTTTTGATGACATCGAAATCCGTCGCTATCATTATTCACACGTACGTCGAGTGATCAATGCTAAAGGTTCAGCTTAGCGAGGCGTTTAAGTCTTTCGACTATGCACGATGAAAGTGATGAAACTTACGCTACTATCACGTATAATCGCGGATAAAAATAATACCTCGGTGCATTTGACACCAATCAAGCTTCAAAATATTGCTGTGCTTGCATATATCTCTCAGCCAATTTTAGTTTGGTTACGTTATTTTTTCTGATAATGTATGTAACACTTCAAGATATATTTTTTTAAAGGTAACATTAAACAAATCTCAAAGTGGCAACCATTAGTTTGCTAACTTACTTAGTCCTTTCACAGTACTGCCTACATGAAGTAAGCGGAGCGTTTTGCAATTCAAACCACTTTTCCCCGTGCCCCTTTCAAGGTGACCTTTCGCGATCATCATAATAGCGTAATAGTAACCCTTTGCAGCGACTCTGCAAAGCAATAAGCTACACCACACGACTGCAGCTACACACTACACAACACAGACACTGCCGCCCACCGGAAAGAGATAAAGCTTGCCAAACTGCAAAGCAGTCAAACAAAAAATACACAACACGTCACGACTTGGTCGGCGAAAACGACGTCTGAGAGACACATTAAGACCCCAAAGTCACTAGCTAGCGTCCGAGACACTGGAGTCACGAACTCGCTTGACAGAGGGGGTAAAAAGAGTATAAACACCCTTTGAATCCGGGGGAGAAATAACTCGTGGGCGGAGGGAAAATCCCTCCAGCCCACTGCCCCCATCAGCAAATATACATCATAATGCCGTCCTCTTAACGACATTTCTCGCTCGAGAAGAACTAAATAAATAAAACACTCGGAGTAGAAGGGGTGCGTGAGGGTGCTACAGCGATACGACGGTTGAGCTTTTAACCAAGATCCGGGACCTTTCATGGAGCACGGCTGAGTGATTTCCCGGCTAGCGACTCAAGAGGGCCAAGGTTACGCCGTCGTCGAGGCAAAGAGAATATTCTAGTTGTTGTTTTTTTCTATTATTTATTTAACAACTTTTTTTTTAATGGATCTCTCGCCGAACATCACGATTTCCGCGCACGTGTGGCTGTGTAATGAAACTTGGTGCGATGAAATCTTCTGAGCAGGTGTTTGAGGTTCATTTGACGTTTTGTGTTGCTTCATTTCGTAAGCTGTAAGGACAGTGACAACCACTTAAAAGAAATTATACTTCACTATGTTTGCTAACTCGTCATGTGAGTGCTAGCGATTTTTAGAATAGAGAACCAAATACCGTATTCAAGACTCCAGTTCACTATAGGTGGCGCCACTCGTTTTCCAAAATGGCGATTATAGTGAGGGTCGGAGATGCGTTCCGCTACAGTTCTGGGCCTGTCTAGTGTGCTGGCTTCACTCAGTGACACAAATCATTCCTGCCTATAAGAGGAAGCTAGGGTGTTATGAGAGCAGGTCACCTCTTTAGCCTGAAAACAAAAACGGTGTTTAGCGTAATATTTTCGCAGGAGGCACGTTTTGATTCTGGAACGAAACCGAAACTAACCTCTCTTTGGATTTAATTTCTCGGTGTAGATATTAATTTCGGATTCTTTCAATATCAAGATATGTCTCACAGCGTAATTATTGAGCTAAAGAAGTTGTCCGCGGAAACTTTATTTTACGACATACGTGTCCGATCTAGGTACTTCTAGATATCTTGGAGAGTTCAGTGTGCCTTTAAAGACAGGGTCTTACATGCACCTTAGATGTAACATTGAATATTGTATTTGTTTAACAAATCAGTTCTGATACTAGTGTGTTTTGATGCCTCTTCTCGCTGAGATAATTGTCGCGCAAAATAATGAACTGCGCGCCTTTTAACGGGCTTTGTGGTATTTAGATGATTTATTACCTTAACATTTTTCTCAGCACAAGAATAACAAAATCAATCCAAATTATACAACATATCGCCACGGGTAATAAGTTTAGAATATATTCACAAAACGTATAAATTAAAAAACCCTGTTTTTACTACAAAAAACCCAAAGACGGAATCTGGGTCAGACATCAGAAATGTATGTATTTTTTAAAGCACCTTGGGACGCAAAGGACTATATTAGATCCAGTGTTTATGTCTATTTTGATATCAATGTCAGAGTGTTTCATATGGTAAAAGAAAATGAGAAAGAAATGCCTGCGCGTCTACTTACCCGGAAAACACTCGAAGAGCCAATCTCTACGACCTACGAAATCAGCTCAGCGAATGATGAGCGGAACATCCGTTTAGTAGCCTCAAAATTAAGTCTGCGCTTACGCAATGGAAGCATGACGCTTTGCACTGCGTAAAGCAACAGCGCAGGGTTCGTTTTTAGGTGTAAACGGATGTTCTGCCCCATCATTCGCTGAGCTGATTTCAAAATCGAAGAGATTGGCTCTTCGAATGATTTCCGGGGAAATAGACGCGCAGGCATTTCTTAGAGTGAAAGTGGAAGTTCCTGCCTCCTCTTTCACACCTTAGAAGAGCGAACGCTGGAGAGAAGGCGACCTCCTCTCCACTGTTCGTTGGCTCGCTCTTCTCAGATAAAAGAGGTGAGAGGAGCTTCCGCTAACACTCTTAACCTATCACCGACTATAGTACAGATTACTTTTTATTGATACACTATTACATACCTGGCCTGACAGCTCTTTATATAAAATAAAGATCCCTGGGGACAGGCTGCTTGCTCCTTGCTGTAAAAACATACCAGCCTCAAATTCGACTCGTCTCGTCGTATTGCGCGCATCAAACAGACGTAATAGAGAATACACGTCTTTGTGTCTTATCTTCTGTTGATATTTTTTAGCATGATTTCATCGGTGATATAATAATCGAGGCTGGAATCGCCACTGCAAGCATCCTCTGTTTCCGGAAGCTGGAACAAAATTGACGGAACTACTTCCGTCTCGTAACCCGTTTCCGACTCTTCCGATCGCGTTCCTGTGGGAATCCGGATTCCGATGTGTCGCTCAGATGCTCCGTCCGGTTCCACAAAAACAAAAATTAAAGAACGGACGTTTGGCAGTCGCTCTGCTTCCATTTCCGCCCACTGCGGACGTCGCCACGCACAAGAAGAATGAAAATCAAATCTAAAAAAGAAAGCGGCAGATATCAAAATACTTCCTAAGTGGAGTTCTTATCAGTCAAGCGAAACTAGGCGTTTTATTCGGTGAAACGTGAGCTTTCCTAGTAGTCTAGCATCCTTTCCCGCGTGACATAAAAAAGCTTGTTATGTTTTATTAGGTGATCTCGGGTAGCTATTCGCCCTCATTTCGGTTGTCAGCAAGATCGTTCGTCCGTATAGCATGGCATCGTCTGCCCGCCATCCGAGGCCCGCATCCGGTCCGTGTATATTCGATATCTAGATAAATTTTGCTTCGGCGGAGTAGCAGACAATGAATAGTATTATCCCCGACAGTTTAAGAAACACGGGGAGTGACATGATTCTCAGAAGTCTTGCCTCGTGATACGTTATTCAGCTTCCTTACCCCTGAATGCAGCATTCTCATAGGCTGCGGAGTGATGACAAGAAGCTCAGAAGATGCCACGTCCTACATTTCTTAAGCCGTGAGTTACTATTGTAACTGGCGCCGTCAGAAAGGAGGGCGCTGGCTATGGTGTTCATACTTCTTGCTTTGTGATTTGTTATGGGGGGGGGGGGGGGGGGGGGGGCTCTTATAGCGTAGTGTCGCAATCTCAATGGCTATAAAACAACTTCAAATTCACATTATTTAATATTTTCTTTATTTTTCTTCGAAAATGAAAAGGGGGGGGGGGCAAAGGAAAAAGCAATTAGGCAGTTGCTTGACAAGGACTCTGCCTCCCCCAAACCACAACAGCAACAGCAGATCATAAAAATAAGGAAACGCCCAGTTTAACAGAATTACAAATATAAAGGTAAAAGTCTAAAAAAACAAATTAACATAAGATAGTAACATACATTCAGTTTGCATACACAAGTATTTTTAACACTGACAGATCCATACACAAATAGTGTGCACCTAATCACAGACAAAATATAAAAAATTAGAAAATAAATTAACATACAACAATACCGTATTTACTCGAGTAATAGCCGCACTGTTTTTGAAAAAAACCTGAGGGTTCGCTTTTCCGCAGAGCACGCAGATTGCCAATCACCGCGATCGACAGCATGATTCCAGCTGTTTACAGGACAGAGATAACGTCTTCGAGCGAAGATACCATCTGTGAACATTGCATTTGTGTGGTGTATCGTGTTCTCGATCTGGTTATTCGCTATCTTATTTATGCGCAACGCAATGATTGGCTGTATATGTGTTCTGTGGGAAAGCTAGACGTAAGTGCCTTGTTCATAAATAGTGCGGCTATTACTCGAGTAAATACGGTAGTAACCTACATCCAGTTTGTATTCAAGAATTGAAACACTGACAGATTCCAACATAAATAGCGTGCGTATACTTTTCCTGGTTGCACAAATAAATCCATGTTCAGTCCGTCTAAACGATTCTAGAAATAGGGGAGCGCATCTATTAGCGTTTCAATTCTGATGCTTGTTCTGGAGTGTGGCACTATCCATTTTTCTACACCGCGGGTTTCATGAATCACTTTCCTTCGCTCCAGGTTGGCAGTTGTTGAATAAATATTTTCATTGTTTTATAAGAGTTTTTTTTTTTGTCAGAAAGGGCAAGTTTTTAATCGTAACAACTCACAATTTGTACTGTATGAAATTTATTAAACAATGGCTATAGGTGCTCGAGACTTGCCACGTTCTGCGTTTGCTATGCTGTCAGTGACAATAAGAAGGCATCAATATGTTCGTGAAACGTCGAAATAAAATATTATATTAACGAAAAAACTACTTACTAAATTATAGAGTTTTTCAACGTGGGAAGGAATGAGCATCATGTTCAGGGCCCGTCAACGTTAGGGGCTGCCATTGCTGAAAATGAAAGCTATCAGATTTCCTGTAGCAGATACCGAAAACACAGCACTGAAGTGCAGGACCGCAAGGTTTCAGAGATCATTTCCACACCTGCACTGCCACGTTTCAACTCACACGAACAGAAAAATGAAATTTTGGTCCATTCTGTTTCCCCTATTCTTTTTTTTTGCACAAGCTTTAGTAGATATTACGTATCGGTCCTGATAAATTTAACTTAATAACACTTAATACATTCATGTCTCGTTAATATGAAGCCCGTTAATATGGATACCCCGCAATATGTACACCACTTTCGAGGGACAAACTGGGAAAATATATGCATTTTTGTCTCGTTAATATGAACAATTCACATTATGGACGATTTTTTAGGGGAACAGGGGCGTTCTTATTAACGATAAATCACTGTAACTGATCGTCTGTCCAGTGGCGTTAATGAATTCATATTCACTTCCCATGCGTCATATTTAAGACAGTCATCGAACTGGCTATGCACACCCAGTAAACTTCAATTACGCTGCATGTTTAAATAAAGTTCCCATTTTCTGTATAATACACAGCTTTATTCTTGTAGTTTGTATATGAAATATATGTTCGTCGTCCTTTGCCTTGAGTTTGTTTTGTTGTGTAAGTTGAATTTTACAGAGTTTACAAAAATCATAAAAACCAATCTCAACTAATGCGCAAAAGCTTTCAAAGTTTGAATTCGACTTGACACAAAGCGTCATCGACAAACGTTTCTAACATTATCTACATATAATATGTTGAAGGTTTCGAAAAGCAGGACAAGTCCCACCCACAAAGTATACTCTGTTCGGGATGATTCGTTATTTTCTCCTCACCAACATTCGCTCTGCTAAGGTGGATAGAGTGAAAGGCTTGGTGGAAGGAGCCTGTACAGGTTTTCTTAAATTGCAGCAAAGTAACTGAATACTTCGATAGTATTCCGTTCTATCCGGTCAGGTTTAGTCGGTGCAGATTGCCACTAATGCTCAATATTTTAAAGAAGCTGCACGTTTAGCGACTACTATTTCGAAACATGTGCAGTTGGCGAGGACGCATTTCCGGGTCAGACCTTTACATGTCTACGTTCATTCGTGTTACCAAGTCAAATGGGACATGTTAATAGAACGATCTCGCAAGTGAAGCCTCAAACCAGAGGCTAGGCTTTGAGATACGTCTACTACACAACGTTCTCACCTAAGCTGACAGTGTGGTGGAAGCTAGGCAATCGCCGGACCAATCAGCCGCCTCTCTTTGATCACATGACCCCGCCCTCTGCGTGTAGGTATGAGCGGAAGCGCGATCACGTGACTAAATGTAGACGTGTGATAGGTTCAGTGAGTACGTAACTTCTACCGCACTAGGCTCAGGGATGAACGGAGTACAGACGACCGTAGCCTTGGCCTTTTTTGCAACCCCACCTTTATGTTTCTCGCTGCTTATATATCTATCGACATACTTTGATTGGCGCAAACAGGAAAGCCCTCGGCTATCATTTGGCACCTGTTCAAAATAATTTATGAGGCAGCCGACCTTAATTTTCTTTTTCGCAGAAAAATTAGCACCTTATGTTTGAGAAACAGAAGTTATACTTAGTATTCAACAGAAGGCATATCACGGACGCCAAGAAAACTTGATGGGCTTTTCGTAAATTGGAGACGACCTTTGTACTGGAACCAGCTCTGCTTTAACATTGACTAGATGTATTGTTATTTGTTTTGTTTGTATTGAATATAGCCTGTCTTAGCTAATTATAATCATAACTAAACTAATTAAATACATTTATTTTGTTACCTGTCATTCTTTAAAACACTTTCAGCGTTGTGCCATTTCTTATATCTTCATTATATGTGTACTTTACCGATCAACATATTAGCCCGTTTATCGAGCTTCAATCTTTTTTGGCTCCTCACGTATGACCACAAATATAAACCCCACGTAAAGTAGCAGCATACAGGAAATTTTAAGAAAAATTTAGAATAAGTATTTGAAGGGACCTTTTGATGAAAATGCGAGTGTACTTTACCTGAACTTTACTCAAGCACATAGTGTCGTTTGGACATACTTATGGAAGTCGCATCCCTCGTCATTTTCGAGTGACAGTATCACATCAAAGCAACAAAAGACTATACAATACTCAAGATTCATGAAAATCCCTCACACAAAATCTTTCTTAAATATATCAGAGCTCTTATATCGCTAGTTTTATTATCGCACCAATCAGGCATTCACAAGTAAATATGTTATTTTATGAAAGCTCCAGAAGCGCCTTGACAATCACCTGGTGAAAACTGCTGACTAAATATCGGATGTCGCAAACAACCAGGAAATATAATAGATGTTTACCTACGCCGCGGACGCAAACATAATTAGACTAATACGGGTCTAGTTACGTTGGGTTCCGTGCAAATGAAGAGGTACCCGACTCAGCACCCGAAGCGTTTTATGATGCCTAGAGTTGGATGCCATTCCTGGTAATCAGGGATGGGCAAATTGCATAGCGAAGATTCAAATCCTTGGCTTCTAAGGCTGGAGCTCCTCACGCAGATAACACAACTCTAAAAAAACTGACTTTTTTTTTGTGTGCTGGCGTATGCCTTTTAGAAGGAGGCACAATTACTCGTAATTGCGATAATGTAAGAGTTGGCCGACGTGACCTTCGCTCAAGTAGCATCCCTAATGAGGTATTGTCACGATACATGAACAAGTTTTAGCCACTTCCGCGAGCGCTCTCGACAATAATTTCTATTATATCTTGACACTCCAAGCCATAGTTATTATCGCCGAGTGCTCTCCGTACAATTACGCGCATTACAGTAATCTCCACACGTCTCGCACTAAGATAACAGCGCGTAAATTAAAACAAAGGAAAAACTAGACAAATCCTTTCAGAAAACCATACAACGGAACCTATTGCTTAATGTCAGACACGTCGCTTCTATTGTGAAAGAATCCGCCATAGCAGATTTATCTGACCTAACCACCGCAAATCGACACACCAGTCCTTCTCTCCCATCTACGTTTTCTGCAGATGACACCCAAGGAAAGCGTCTTCGAGGTATAACCCCGTCTGGACATATTACCGGTAGCACGTGGGCCGGCCGACTCGTCGGCAATTCAGACAGATGACATTGACACTGACACGCAACGACGGAAACGATCCTACAAACCATGACGTACGGCAGGCAACGTCACTGTGGACAACCCGAAGACTTTTTTTTTCCTGTTATCTTTTTTTTTCTTCTATAGACCATAAGCCTTCTCGTCACACGGGCAAACCTTCTGTATAAAGTAACAAAACAAAAAAAGAAGAGAAAGCTTTTTTTCCTCTCGCGTAAACTTTTGCCATGGAAATAATCGAGCGCTTGTCCGGTGGGGGAGAGGAGGTTAAGTCAGCTGAATAAAAAAAGAAAGAGCACCACGTGTATGTGTGTGTGTATGGTGTTAGGAGCAGGTTTCCCGAGAAGTGCCACTGGACTCGGTTGTTGCAGACACCACCATTATCGAGGTAGGTTTCTCCCTCCCGACGAAACCGTCGTAATTCGGCCTGAGTCACCCCCTCCTCCCTCCTCGGTTTTTTTTGGTGAGAGTTGAGAAGGAAAACCTACCACGCGAGAGTGATGAGGGTGAGAGCGGGTGAGAGAGTCGCGAAAGTGAAAGGGGTATCTGGATATGGTGGAAGGAGGGGGGTTTTAAAAATACAGGATACCGCTCCTCCGGCACAAGCGGCGAGGTGGGCAAAAGCTTTCTCTCCGACTCGACACAGAAAGTTTCTCCTTCTCTGCGTGTTGGAGATCGCTTGTTTTTTCTCGCCGCGGGACGCCGGCCTTAAAACTTCAGAGAAGGCGAAAACTGCACGGAAGTCAGCAGGAGACCATCTGGTAAGTAGACTGGCTTTACACATGCGTTCATAATAAGCTCACAATTACAACGAAGTAGGACATTGTCGAATGTAAACATCGGATCGCAATAAGGTCTGTTAAATGTGGTGTGGAAATTAAAGGCCTCCGTACAAAGGGCCACATCTTTTTTTTTCTAGAAATATATTACTAACGATGCTGCACCATTCAGTTGCTAATTTACGGCCCATCGAGAAAAAAAACGAGACGAGTTGCAGGGGCTCTTACGTACTGATAATTCTTTGCAAGTTTAATTTGAGATTTCCTCTTTTATTTGAAATTAATTGTGATTACAGTCGCCGACAGCTTTAGGAACGCAAGGTGTCGCGAGTCCCGTGCATACGATTATTGATTCACAGCCAATGGGATACCAGCACTAGCCGATAAGACGTCGAAGGACCAATCATGAAGCGAGAAGATAAGAAACTACGTCCTTCCTTTGGTTCGACTATAGTAAGTTAGTCTGTTTAAATTTGTCCGCTAGCACGAGTAGATTATGCATGCATAACACCTTGTGAGTTGATTTGAATAACATATTCGTATGGCAAATGTTAAGCAGAGAACACTTTCTAGCCCTACAACGCTTTTTTCATTTTGTTGTATTACAAACCAGTTTGCCTATCTACTCGCTCTATCTTGGAATTTGGAAGTTCGATAGCATGGCTAAATAAGTGCGTTCGTTTATACGGACTAGATGTGCGAGATGAAGTAGGAGACAGCTCAATTGTGTGTTTTACCCGACGCTAGCTACAAATTTTCTTGCACATTTTAGAGTCACCAAGAAAACCTTGAAATTTGTGCGGGAATGGTAGAATCAGGATAGTATTGATGCTACTTTCTTTGTATGGCTTATTGCGAAAAATTGTTAATCGAACTTTGCGTACTCATTATAAAAATAACATAAAGATACCTTCCTGACAAAACCGGTACCAAAGCAGCTTTCGTATGTCCGTTCTATTGAATGCAAATCGCGAACGCAGCTCCCATCTGCCAAATTTCGTACAGAACAAATAAGCAACAACAAAATATGTTACCATAAAATCTTCAAAGGCTGTAAAATTTAAAGAGTAAAAACTTTAAGGGCAGATTACTAAAATAATTATTTTAATTAAGTAACTATTGAATACTTTAAAGTAAACAATAAACTCACAAGGTAAGGCCTTGGGAATTACATCACGGTGAGCTTTTCTGTACTCACATTTTTGTAGCCTCCACAAGAAGATGGACAAAAAATTTTCGCAAAAAGACACTTTTTTTGTTGGGGGTGTGGGGGAGGGTTAATCCTATATTGAATGTGTTGTATTGGATGTCAGTCGCATTCAAACATTTTTGAGCGTGAACTCTTTGTAGATCCTGTGTTGAATGTACCACGCTGAATGCCAGTCATATTTGAACACCTTTGAGCGAGAACTCTTTGTAAAGCAGGGGCTGAATGTATTGTACTGAATGGCAATCACAATTCGAATGCCTTTTAACATATGACCTTCGTTGAGCCTATGGTTAATGTATTTTACTAAATGCCAATCACATGCTAACACCGTTTGGAATAGCCGCTTTATGAAACCTGTAATAAATGTATTGTATTGAATGCTAGTCACATTTGAAATTTGTTTGTATAGTTTCTTTGTTGAGCCTGCATTAATTGTGTTGTATATAATGCAAACCACATTCGAACACCTTTTAGCTTAGTCCCTTTCTGGAACCTGTATTGAATGTATCACTATTGAATGCCAGTCAGATTTATTCTTCGATATGTATAGGAGATCCAGAAAAAAACTGTAGTCCCAACGCTCCTTAGATATTTGGCAGTAAGGGTAAGACCAAACCAACAAAATGCGCTACGGCGCATTTAAAACGTACGGATGGAAAACGTTGCCTGGTGAAGCCAGCTGCTGAATATTTAATGCCCACATAATGAGCAAAGATTCATCAGGCAGAATTCATCAGGGCACATTAAGGAGTAGTCACGCCCAAAGACAAGTCCGTGGGGTGCCTAGCTGTCCGGAAGATTAATGGAGTAAATCATTTATTTTATTCCTTACTTTGTTCTCGTGGTTTTCTCGTTATTTTATACGTACACTCAAAGCGCAGGTATGTTAGTCCGACCTTCAACATTTATGTTTGTTCGTGCATTTCTTTTTATTCAAGCAGTTCATTCCGTGATTTGGGTCAGCCGTTTTTTCCTTTCTCTTAGTTTTATACTTGTCTGTGAAATCCGACTCGGAATAATTTACGTGTCTTGAGTTTGTGATTTTGTATCACGCCTAATCGCATTTTTACTACCGCGTATCTATCCTTGAATGTCTTCTTGACGAGTCGGTGATAAAGCATTAGCAGTATTCGTTATTTACTTTGTACATTACTTGTTCTGATATGCACATAACCTGTATATCCTTCGGCTTTCCCAGTGATTTAATTACCTCCGATTTTGCGGTCGTGGACTGGGAATGAAGTAATTAGTAAACAACCAGCCTTCTTTTTCATTTACTTCATTATGCAACAAGCACGAACCCGTTGAATTCCATTAGAGCCCTTGCTTAACACTTTTTTTAATATACATATATGGAAATATTTAAGCTTAACGCTGAGTCATTAAGCTTACATTTTAAAATTCCATTGTCTCTCGTCCAACCTTTATCTTATTCTTTCGGTGTACAACTCAACCAACACGCTCGTTAGTCTAGATATAGTTATAGTGCCATATTACGAATCTATTATAATGCGCACATTTTCTATTGATCATGATCTAGATGTACGCCTTATGACAAGCATGTTTTTCGCTGTAACATAGAACGAATACAACTTATTTTTTTAAAGAAATAACTTGATACATATCTTAAGGGACAGGCGAGAAAGGTCTACCTTTCGTAGCCGCTCTGAAACTCAAAATCTATTATAATTGTTGACCCTATTGTAGGTATCACCGAGTAAACATCGAAGATTATTTAATATTTTACGCATATTGGGGTGCATTATTTAACGAAGTAATATTTCACAAACCACTCCCCTCCGTATAAATATTAGAAGCCAAAAACCATACATTTTATTGAGGTTCCCGTGAAAGCTATATTTTAAAAATGTCAAGCACGCGCGCCATTTTGCCGCATGCGATGGGGATGTTCTCTAGAAAATGTACAAACAACATTTTTTTTCACTATACCTGACTCTATTAACAATACGGTTGAGTCTTGAATTCATATAGGCGTATACATTAATATGCAGCTAAAGTTACTGACAACTTAAGAAACTTAGGGCGAGGCTATTATGGTCACCTTTCTTATTTCGTGATTCGTATTTTTTGCGTTCTTATTTGCAAATTTCGCAACCTCCTTGGTTGCTAGCGATTTTAATATGTTCGGGACTCGCTCTCGACGCCCGACATTTGTGGAGCTGTCGGGAAATGCATGACGCGTACTAAAACTCAGTGTTGGGTAAACTACATCTATAACGTACTTCAAGTAAAGTACAAAGTAAATGAGACCTGGTGTACTTGGCGTAAAGTAGTAAGTACACTGGGTGCAATGTACTTGAAGTAAAGTACTATAAATACAATCTACTTTCAAAGTAAAGATCAAGTATTTTAACACAATCTTCCATGATGCTCTTTCATTCTCTTATGCAATGGTTTTTTTAACTGGTATGCATTGCCCAGGGGTAATCAGCGGTGCATGACCTAGATTCAAAAACAGCGGCAAATATTTGATAAAGCCAAGTGGCCACAGAGTACTTATTTTTGGGAATGGAGCCAACGCAGAAGTCCCTTTTCTGAATTTGGTGCAGCTTGCACTGAATTGTTGCACCCAAGAGGGTTAAATGCACTAGGAGAGAGGATGACGTCAACCCCGTAGCTTCCGCAAGCAATCATCTCATAAAGGAGTGTCCTCTCCTTAATGAAAAAAAAAACTGAGTGTGCTAGCGAGCTGGCGATAATTAATATTGATCTGACACCTGAGATTGGGGCGCGAAAAATTGAGGAACTTTCAAGTCGAAGGAAAAGACAAAAGAGAACGTCTCAAAACATTGTGACGTTCTCCTCTTGTCTTTTTCTTCGACTTAAAAGTTTAATTATTCTGACTTACAGCCTCAGGTGCTACATCGTGATTAATGTTTCTCTCCTAGTACTTCTAACCTCCTCGCTTGCGCTAACCGCCCGAGAGTAGCGAGAGTTTGCAAAGCTGCGGGAAAGCCGCCCCCAGAACAAAGGAAGCGATGCGTCGTCTCCTCACCTTTCTGGTGAGAGTAGAATATCCCTCCCAGTATTTCTTTGGAGCTCAGAAAGCATCATTTCGTGATACAAATTTAACCAACCCAAAATTTGGGAATGTACTTTGAAGTGGGGAATTGTACTTCCCTCGGAAAGTACCAGAAAAAAATACTTAAAGTACAAGAACATACTCACAGAATGTACTTCAGGTGAAGTAGAAGTTTCCTAAACCTACTTCAAGTAGTACTTTAAGTACAGTGTACTTAAAGTACTTCACAACACTGCTAAAACTATAGCTGAAGACGCCAGCAGAATCTACGACTGGAGTCGTAGTTGAATCATTTTTCGCGGGCGTCAACAAGCGCAGGAGACACCATTCAAATGGCTCTCCTTCTTGGGTCATTAGAACGATCACTTCCTGGAAAGGGAAGCTGAAGAGGTCCTTCAATTCGAACAAGCAGTAAAAGTTGTAATGTAGACACCTGAAACACGACATCTCTTAAGTTTTATTTCTATGTTATCAGTAGGACTGTTGTAATAGCCAATTAGAATTTCGATATGGACCCGCACGTTGCCCGCGCCAACGGTAGGAAGGCGCGAGAGCGGAAATAAGAACTAGCAAAAGTGACGTCATCAGCGGGGTCACATGACCCTTGCTCGCCACTAAACAGGCTCGGGGATGCCGTCAATGATGTCACGACGCTCTGGACAGTTAACAAGCGGCAGAGAGGTTATCGTCTCATACCCGGCGGCAATAGCAGCACGTTATTTTTTTTTTCAATATAAATGCGGCTTACGTTTACTTTTGCCCGAAATAGGTGCTATACCTGAATTCACGGGACAAAAAGCTATAGAATTTCGCTCCTAACTTAGATTTCTTTAAAAGTGCTTTAGCTTCCCTTTAATAAATTGGTCGTCATAAGCGCCAGACAATTTGAAGTAACAGGAACATGGATGCATCGGAATCCTAAAAGAAACACAAGCCACGACGCAGAAGGAAAAGGCGTCCACAATTTCACAGAGACCTTGAACTCAACAAACAGGGTTCCCGAAACGGCCTCACAAGACAAATTCAACGAAACAAAATAAGCTAAGCCATGAAGGTGTTTTCTACGCAAGCGCTCAAAGAAAAGAAGAAGAAAAAACTCACCTTGTGCTATGTTTTGAGGAAACAAAAATCGAAGAAAGACTAAACACTGACATATAAGGTTAAGAAGGCGGGGCCCATGAAGCCACCTAAACGCCACTAGGCCTTGGTTTTTTTCTTTCCTCAGAATTCTTGAAGTTTTGGCATCAGCGCCGGAGATGGCTCTTAGCCACGAGGCACGGATGTGCATAACCCTTTAAAAGGTTGTTTAGCTTCCGCGTGATCACTTCAGTGATCTTCCAGGAAACAGTTATACATGGCAGGAAAGTCTAGGGGAAACTGACTGGTACATTGCAGTACAGGTATTTTTGTCTCGAGCAATAATCTTTAAAAAAGGCAAAACGAAGTTTAACGTGGTTTTTGCGCATTGTTTTGTTTTCTGCACGACAGATAATTTCGTTATTTTGCTTGGAAGATTTTACTTAATCCGGATGCTTGTCTAGCCAGTCAGAAAACAAATAGTAAAAGATTACAGTAGTTTTCTTTTTCTCTCTCAAGCGTCTACAAATTTTCACCTATTTCACGAAAGTTGGTGTTAAAAATTCGTCACAAACTTTGCTTTCGAAACCTTTCCACGAAAGCAAACCAAGTTTAAACGACACTCATCCGGCAATCAATAAGGATATTTTTTTACTTGATCATCTCAAAACTACCTTTTATTGACATCGCAAATGTACAATTCTCATATCTACAAGGTGTCACAAAAAAAATACTTAGAGCTTTGTTTTTTTGTTTTTCGCAAAAATAAATTAGGCATTGCTGAACGCTCATTTTCCGCCCAAAGGTAGTGCTAGAGGTCACAACCAGATGCCAACGTTTCAGCCCGATCCGATACCTTATTCAAAAGTTATGTGATTCTCTGAAGAATTTCGAATGGGAAAATGGCGGCCGACGGAGTTTTCGAATACATGGGGCTCTAGGGCGCCTGAAACCGAAAACGGGCAAAAATGGGCTCTATTTTCCCATTGAAATTTTCAGCAAATCACTTATAACTTTTGAATAAACTATCGGATCCGGCTGAAACTTGGCATCTCGTTGTGACGTCTAGCGCTACCTTTGGGCTGAAGATGAACGTTCGGCGATGCCTAGTTTATTTTTGCGGTCAAAAAACCTGTAAGTTTGTTTTTGTGACACACTTGTAGATTCTCATGATGCTTCACTAAAAAGGTTCACTCATATTATTGTACTCCATACCAGCCGTTCAAATTCCAATTCCGCTAAATTTCGACGATGTATGATAATATTCGTCATGCCATAATGTCCTGATAAAAAAGTGTCTAAAAGCGTAAAACTTAATAAAGGTTTAATTCGTCGAACTTGGGTCAGAAACTAAAGGAAGAACGTGCGTCCATAAAGCAGTAGCGAGTGTAGACGTGTCCGCGTGACAGCTGACTAGCGGGAGGGTGTTTGAGTGAGTCGGCGAGGCCGCGCTAAGTACCTGCTCTGTTACCCTCGTTATCTCGAACATTCGGTCTAGAATTTTCGAGCGTCGAACACTCAGGTTACTGACTCAGCACGATCATGTTGGCCTCCTTATCTATTGCACTCGAGGTAAGAGTAAACAGGAATCCCTTAAAAGTACGGAGAGCTGTTCCTTCTCGGCATTGCACATGACAATAGTTACAGGACCAGTTACAATTTGACTCAATTTTCAATATCCTTAAGAAATATTAAAAAGCGACGCAACTATGCAAGCTACTAGGAGGTCCTTCTAAACTTTAGTTTTTGAGTGAATAACTGAAAGTATTCGCAGTTACATAGTGACACCACCAAAATAAAAGTATTGTGAATGGATCAATCAGAGTAAGAACTAAATGCGAGAAATTAATTATTAAATATAGCACAATTTGGAATTAGAGTGAGGTATGTACTTTGATTTAAGGATTGGTCTCTTCTTGAAAGTAAACTCTTAGGTAAAAACTTTGCTCGCGATTTTTTTTAAGCCCCCAAGTATTCAGTATAAGGGGTGGTTACAAAACTACTGACTAACGTTTATTCGTTTTTTTCTAACTTTCCAACACATAAAAAAATAATATTTTATAAGTTAAAAGCACGCTTCACATTTTTTAAACGTATGCTGTAGTAGTTGTTATTGATGTAATTCATTTTTTGATTCAATGAAATAATAATACATATCTTATGTTGTCAATTTCAGAAACCAAAATGAGGACCTTGGTGTCCTGGACAGCAGTCCTTCTAGTCGGTGTTACTATCCTTGAGACCGCATCATCCGGTCGTCCCGGAACGCTGGGCCGCGTAAGACCTACAGGTGTCGCCGGACGACGGTTTGCACTCCTGGGGCCGGACGGCGTCACTTACTCCGGCTCGCCTGATGACCCGGACGACAAGTCTTCTGAAGAGGTCCCTCAGGGTAAATACCCTGACGTTCCTGATTCGCCAAAACAGCCAAAGCACCCCCATAAGGACAGACCACCACACGTTCCTGGAGGGCACCACACGAAACACGAAAATGGGCCGCATGACCATCACCAGAAATACCCCGATATTCCGCAAGGCGGCGAGCATTCAAAGGGCCCCCTAGAGGACCTCAAGGACCCTCATGTTGCGTCCCCGACGGACGAGAAGCCCGACGTGGCGCTTCCCCCTCCCGACAAAGCCCCAGATTCACCCTCTCCTGACGGGGCTCCTCCCAAGCCTGACCATCAGGGACCGCCCTTCCCGGCAGGGAAGACCGGTGACGGACCCGGCGACAAGTTGGTGCCACCAGGACCTGGGGGCGTGCCACCACCCGGCAACTTTCCAGGAGGGCCCGGTGGACCTAACGTTCCACCTCAAGGACCAAACGGAGTTCCTCCTAACTTCGGCAACAACCCCAACGTTCCCTTCGGCTCCTTTCCCGGTGGTCCGGGCGGCCAAACGCCACCAGGATGCCCAGTCTGCCAGTGCCAATGTCCGCAGTATCCGCAAGGAGGAGAGGAGGAGGCTATCCTTATGGAGGCGGCTTTCCTGGATTCCAAGGGGGAGGATTCCCCGGCTACGGTGGTTTTGGTGGCGGATTCCCCAACACCGGTTTTCCTGGTGGCCCATACGGAGGCTATCCCCAAGGTGGCTATCCCCAAGGGGGACCGCAGGGCCCTCAGGGACCGGGCTTCCAACAAGGAGGGCCCCAGGTGGTACCAGAAGGATCGAACTTCCCCCAGGGTGGTCCACAGGGACCAGGGTTTTCTCAGGAAGGACCACAAGGGCCCAACTTTCCTCAAGGACAAGGAGTACCTGTTGATACGCAAGTTGTCCAACAAGGACCTGGCTATCCCCAAGGAGGACCAGGAGGACCACCACAGTTGGGACCTCAAGGGCCGGGCTATCCTCAAGGCGGGCCTCAGGGGCCGGGTTATCCTCAAGGTGGACCACAAGGGCCAGGCTTTCCCCAGGGCGGGCCTCAGGGACCAGGCTATCCTCAGGGACCTAACTTCCCTCAGGGCGGTCCCTCAGGCCCCAACTTCCCTCAAGGCGGTCCAGGTGGTCCCGACTACCCTCTTGGGTCACCTCAAGGAGGTCCCGGAGGCCCCGGTGGACCTCAGGGCCCCGGTGGCCCTCAGGGTCCCGGTGGCCCCCAGGGTCCCGGTGGCCCGCTTCCAGGCGGACCTGGACCCTTAGCGCCCGGTGAAGACAAGAAGCCCGACGGCCCCAAGCCTTTCGATGGTGCTGGTCCCCCTCCGAGCGACAAGACCCCCGGTAGCTCAGCGAACATTGAAACTCCCTCAGGCGACAAATACCCCAGCGAGTCACAGCAGGTTCCTACGAAGGTGCACCCTGACACGCCCTTGGGGCCACATGACAAGTACCCTGATGTTCACGACTACAACAAGCCACCGCACCACAAGCATCCCGGCGTGCCAGTCCCTAACCAAGGTCCTCCACTGAACAAGTATCCCCAAGATGTTGATGACTGTCCCTGCAGGCATCAAATTAAAGAGGAGCCTAAGATACCGTTCGTTCCCGAACCCGAGCCTAAATGCACCACGCCCGATTGCCTTCCAGAAAACCCCCTTCTTCCCCAGATTCCAGAGAAGCCTGTACTTCCCCCTATTATAGAGGAGAAGCCATACGGACCACCGGAGGGTCCCCTTATTCCTCCTCAAGTTCCCGAAAAGCCGGTGCTTCCACCAATTGTAGATGAGAAACCGTACGGTCCACCGGAGGTTCCCGAGAAACCTTACCCAGTACTTCCCCCGCCTGTGTCTGTACCCGAATACCCGCCGGAAGTTGTGCCAAAAGAGCCATACGAAAAGCCAGTGCTGCCACCTGTTCTTCCTCAACCGATTCCAGAGATACCCGATGTCCCGTACGAAAAGCCAATTCCTCCCAAGGAAGTACCGTACCCAGACGTGCCGCCCCAGACGGACGTGCTGAAACCGGAAGTTCCACCTTACCCGGAAGTTCCCAAGGGTGGCGAACCGGTGGTTCCGCCTGTCGGTGACCTGGACTTCAAGCCGTCGTCCTGGCAGTACGCACAGTGTGGAATTCCCAAGAAGCAGCCCTCTCTTAGAGGAACCTTCCCTTGGCAGGTACAGATTTTCGTGCCTATTTTAGTCAAGTCGCTTGCTATATAGCATACGTTTTCATCTTACTAAAGCGCTTCTACTGACATCTTTCTCAGAAGCATGGTGAATGCTGATCATAGCTAATCTACTACATATTTCCTATAGGCTGTGCAATTATTACAACTATTCTTTAGGGGTACCATACTTGTATAGATCACAGCTGTTAAAATAATATACCAGATTTGGTCATAAATTCCAAAGTATATTTTCTACACATAATTTTCTTGTTTAATTTCAAAACATGCCTATAACAACGTACGGGTACGTATAAATTGCAGCATAGAGCCAAACTGATTTATATATACATGTTCAGAGCAGGACAAAGCAATGTAGTTTATTGGTATTTATACGTAGCACACATTTTATGACTTGCTGTGCCAATCTATTTTCTTCGGGGTATTGCTGTGGAACACATAAAACGACGCTGTTCGCGGTTCTAATTATGTTTAAGATATGCAATAATGCAAGTCAAATTCTGAAGTATAATTTTAAAAAATTTCAGAACTAAATAACAACCAGCATGAAACATTGCTGTCTTCCTGTACAAAAATGCCGTATACGGCAATTGAAGAATTGGGCAGGTAAGGTCATAGAGCCAAACATGGCCTTAATCGCCCGATTCTTTATATGGCCATGTATGGCATTTCTGTGCCGGTTAGAAAGGCAAGCGAAAAGAAGGGAAAAAACTGAAGTGCTCACTTCCGATATGAAACCACAAAGAAATCGTAACAATACTCTAGACTCAAACCGTCCCACCTAAACCCGGCGTCCTTCTGAGCGCCTCAGAAAAAACAAACAACAAAAAAAAATAAAAAGAGGAATGTAATCTTCTGTCCATCGGCACCGTTTTCGCCGGTCGCGTAACCAGTCTCGATTACGACACACGGTCTGCGACAAAAACAAAAACAAAAACGGAATTACCTAACGCGCCATTTCGTTCGCTTGTCGTTCCCGCGCGCAGGCGACCCTCGCCAAGCAAGTGGACAAGTCCAAACGTTACTTCTGCGCGGCAACACTGGTCACCGCAAGGCATGTCCTGGCCCCAGCCCACTGCGTCGCCAAGATAGCGTAAGTCCTTAATTGTTTGTCTTTTACATTTTTATCTCCGCGAACCCCCTGCCGTGAACCCATTTGCACGGTGCATTGAGCGCGAGATGCTATCTTTGTGGAAATAGCCCTATTTGAAGCACGGTCAAGGCTGGGGGAACGATTTCCGACGTGCAGGGCGTCACGTCTTTTCGAGTACGAGGTTTGAAGGACCGGTAAAACATTTCTTGGAGGGCGTAGGAAGCCGTAAATAATCTCCTTCAAACTTTGTGGTTCCTCAGTTCGTAAAGGTTTTCTGCACGTAATACAACCTTAAAGAAGCTCTTTAGAGTTGGATTCATAACCGCCGTCTTTAAGCCTTATCCCAGAAAGCATAGTTGCATTACGCGGATAACATCCAGATGATCTCGATACTTATACGTGTGACCACAGAAGAAATAACGTATCCAATATAACATCCGTGCTGTACATAAAAAACAAATTCATATTTTCATTAAAGTAAGTATTACTTCGAACTAGTAAAGGTATGTACACCTATCTGCCTCTGTAAAAATATACGAAAACGAGGTACAAGTACAGTTGTATTACACGATTCTTCCAAGAACAACGGCTTTACGTTATCAGCCAGTCTGTTCAAGCGCAGAGCACAGACCATCCCAACAAAGGGCTTCTAGCGCCGGTGGCATTTTCAACGTTCTTGCATAAGGCGCGTGCTTTCCTCGTCCTCCGAAACGACGAGCATGTGCATGCTGGGTTGCGCACTGTTAAGAAATCTGTAGCGTCTACTTTCCTGCAAAGCACTTGGAAGAGTGAGACTATCACAGCGCAGACTGATTGTTTTATGTCTAAACATATCTTCAGCCCAGTCATTCCTCCAGCTCCCTCGCCGTTTACTGCAGCGATTGGCTCTCCAAAATCATCTGGGGGAAACCAGACGCAATGAATCAATGAATGTTTCAGATTTCTTAGAAAGAAATCTATACTCTATTTTACTTTAGGTCCATACGCAGCCGACGCTGTGACCCGATCAAGTCATTCAAGAAGAGCTAAAAGTGCATCGTCATGGTGCTAATCTCCTTTGTACGTTTTTCATTGCCCAGTAAACCCGTCACGCAGAGGGAAGGCACCCCAATCCTGCGTCCTTTTTTTAGTGCGTGATTGGTTCAGCCGGCAATGACAAACCCGTGAAGACAACGAACGTCGTGACCAGGCACTTTTTACGCTGTTTGATTGGCTCTGTCGGATCGCCGTAGCATATGCGCTGCGGTCGGGAAATAAAAGTGAAAGGGGGTGAAACACGTGTGGGCTGTAACTTTGTGTAAACATTGGAATGGTTTCTATTGACGATCCTAAAGATTGCTTTCTTCTTTGGCCCTTGTAGCAGCACACCTGAGATCCTCCTGGTTCAACTGGGCAACCTCCTCAAGAATGGTGAGAGGAACACCTACGGAGTACAGGAGATCGTCCTCCATCCGTCCTACGGCCCGGACACCTACGCCAACAACCTCGCCGTCGTGGTTCTGAAGAAGGAAGCCATCTTGGATGATGACGTCACTCCTATTTGTCTTCCCGAGAACCAGGATCAGTCCTTCGACGAGTATGACTGCTCTGCAACGGGATGGCCCAACAGTGCGCTCAGTGAGTGTCCCTCCGATAATACATCGAGAACACGAACTACAAATTTACGCGGATGGATCATGCTCTGAAGGGCCGTGATTTATTTATTGCACCCTGAAGATAGAGAAACAATGGAGAAATCAAGATTTATACATACTGTGGATCACGCCAAAAAACAAAAATAGGACAAGAAGTTGAGTGGCACGCAGGACACGTCACCAACTAGCCCAACTGGCAGCCTTAAAATTAAGAATGCTTGACTTGTGTCACTTTTCCGCTGCGTTCTGCCCAAAAGTTTCAGGATTATCGTCATTTTAAGTTTTAATCGAATTTCCTCTCAGCCACAACTTTCCTCTCATATGAGTTGTTCATAATTATATTCATAATTAACTTTATACAAATATTAGAGCTATATGCTCATGAGCAACCACTTTCGCTTAGACTGCAATCTTCTTCCAATCTCAGACATTTATGTACATTGTATACAATTTGGTAAAGTTTTCGATATTTATTCATTCTGTATTGCAAAGTGTGGGAACCATCGGTCCGGTCCGCTACTTGATTATTTATATCATTAGCATGCGTAGATACAAAAGTTACTATGTTTTCGACAACTCAGGTCACGTCGTTTATATTTCGAAGCATTACTTATCTAGTCCTCATAAAAACCTCGTAAATATAGAACAACATACCCATAAAACGTAAAGCCAAGAATCTTCCAAGAGTTCTGGAAGGAGCTGCGATTTCAACTGTGTTAAAACATCTGGAATACCATGCAGCAATGTAAACGCCATAACACCCTGATTAAGATAACTACACGCGTCGAATATCCGAGAGCTCAATATTCAATTGAAGTGGTTTACCCGAGTTCAGCGAAACATATTGTAACATTGGATCGCTCCTTTCCGTCCATTCTGCAGAGGTCAACCGCTACGACACCCTGCGCAAGATCGGAGTGCCAACGATGAGTAACGACGTCTGCCAGACCAAGATCAAATCTGAATCTTCTCTCGGCAAGGATTACGAGTTGAAGAACGACTTCATGTGCTGCGCAATGCCAAGCGGAATCATGAGCTTCCAGGTAAGCCCGTCTAGTCATTTCCTAGTTAGAAAGCACCGGGTTCGCTCATATAGGTCGCTCCAGCATCCAGCGTCGTACTGCGCGATTACAACAAACGCAATGTCGAAGATCCACATGAAATAATGGTCTAGTGCTAAAGGTAAAATCCGGTTGGTTTTATTTACCAACAATAAAACATCCTGAAGTACTTTCAGTGGTTATCGTCTGATATTCGAGGATATAATTAGATGCGTCGGGAAAAGATATGTCATTGTTCTGGGCATCCTAGTCATTTGCGTCTCCTTGAAACACGACATCAGCTCTAGAAAAGCTAGTCTTTTTTTCTTTCTTTTTTTTCAGTATAATGGCACTTTACTGCTGTGTGTTTGTTCCAACACACAGGAATATTTATTCACGTTATTTCGGAGGAGAACTATTACCATTTACGGCGGAGAATTTTATTTTACTCACTATTGCTTTATAATTTCTTAGCCAACTTTTTTATTTCAATACAATATCAAAAACAGCATCTATTAGTATAACCTGCAGCGTATCCAACTTGACGAAACTTTTTCACATTTTATGGCGATGCCTAAATACTTCTACGATCGTGCGGCTTCCCTCAACCCTGTCGACACCGATAATTAATAAACTGCTATTTGCACAACACGGTACATATTTTACTTCAACAACTTTCGACACAGTTTGCGTTACACGAGATATTGATCAGAAAGGGCAGCACTTTCAAACTCCCAGACTGGTATGCAACGCATTACTTGCACCTAGTGCATCATTAGTAACGAAGTGACCACCAAGTTTTAAACGGAGAAACGTGCAATGGATTTTTATTAAATTTAGTTCCTTTCTTTTAGTTATTTTCATTTATTGCACACTGCATATCAAATGAATGATCCAGGCAGAACATTAATTGTTTAAGCAGTAGCGTGTACTGGTACATGTCTGCAAACGCCTAACGCTCCCTTCTCGTCTTTCTTACAGTCTTGCACGGGAGGCGGTCTGGCCTGTGTGCCACGTGGCCCATCTGGAGGCAGGTACATGTGCGCTGGCGTAGCCACCCTCAAGGAGGACGTGACCATGGGCCCCAGCATCGCCGGAATGTTCCTCAGGGTCAGCAACCACATCCCCTGGATCAAGTCCGTCCTCGAGAAGGTCTACTAAAGCGACTCTCATCTTTCGCACGTGGGTCTCGCACCGCCCGACTTTGCGGCCACGTGAAGCCGTCGGTATTACCAGTAGCTGAGACTATCGTCTTCGACAGCTCAAGAGCCATAGGACGTGATCAAGCGTGGTCCTGTCATTGCTCTTGATATTAGTACTTACGTTTGCGTTATACCTCGAGTCACATTTTACTCGATGTCAACAATTTATTGTCCCGAATCTGGTTAGGATTCTAATTTAGTTTTAGAACTCAAGTCGTTTTTTGTCGCCACATTTACCAGCCTGCATGTTGTCCTTCTCAGTTGTTAGTGACTTACTCATTCCTGGTGCCTATCAAGTTGTTATTGTACTGTGTGCGGCAATTTAACGTTGACGACTAGGTTATCTTAGTTCTACATGTTATACCTCTTTAGGGTGAACTTGTTGTGTACCGGAAGGCCGAGACGTCATCTACATACCATCCATACCAGCACTAAGTAAGCATCGGCTAATCTTGGCGAAGATATCTTGTCCGTTTTGTTAAACATTCAAGTGTTTAAATTTGCCTTTATTTAGAACTGTACTGCGTTTTATAATCATTTTACGTCACAATTTATAGGGTTCCATACACCCCCAAATGATGTAAAGGACGTTTGTTTGAATTGGCGTTGTGTCAGACCTGCTTTGTCGTTTGCAGTCGTGAATACTGCAGTGAAAATTATATTGTACTTTCTGCGCCTTACCCCTTTATCAAACGGTTATTCACTAGTACTGCATTGCCAGAAATATTGTTCAAAGTACTAAATCTATCTATTTTCGAAAACATGTTACTACCACTGAATCTCGTATCTGTCACAAAACTGTTTCTGTGGCTTAAACTTGGGTTTTAGTTCTGAGTTGGGATCGATTTCTCGTAAGGTAACTAATTTTACAACCGTTCCCTTTCAAGAAAGTCAACTCACATGACAAACGTTTCAACTGACGCCATTTTTATTTTTGCTGCAGTTCGCCCTTTTATACACGTTGTCATGTCTGTCGCCATCTCTGCTTGTAGGCCTATTTTCAGAAGAAGGATGAAAGGTTTAATATTTATACTGGGGACAGACGAACACAAGCGTGCGAAGCCTTAAGGCGTGTCATACTCTGCTTCAACGAAAGGATTAAACGCCCATGCAATTCCAGCATGATTCCAACGACATTCTGAGCGCCTTCCATCATAGAGTTAAGCTCCTCGAATTTCATGCAGAAAAACATTTTGCTTAACTGCGCCCAAAAGGCTACATGAACTGAATCTGTGATATATTATTGAAGCGTACGTTGTTGATGTACCAATGGTCGTTGTATAATGTTAATCGTGTGAACAGTTTCACCCAGTCTCGTGTTGATTGTGTTTTATTTTTGGTCATTTTATTGCAGTGTTACAGAGTTTGTAGCACTTCCCTTTCCCTTTCTTCCCATTACAAAACAGCCGGCAATAAATGATTCGGACGTATTTTGGTGCATTCTTTGTTAAAGTCGTTCAACGTCACTTTGGACACCCCCTCCTCCCCCTCGGCCCTCCTAAAAAATTACACATCTCACATTATCTGGGTTTGAGTGTTTTTTAGCGATAGGGTACGACTTGAAAGCTAATTTTAGTACACGTACAATTCACAAAACACTCTCAGAAATTTGGAGTGTCTGCTTTACCACAAAGCAAGTGCAGAACCAATCGCTGCAATTTAAGGAGGTAGCTTGAAATATGTTTAGACTTAAAAAGAAGACTGTCTACGTTCAGGCTTTGAGCATGCTAAAACGTCATGCTCAGCGCCACACCTCAGAGTATTATTTTTTAAGGTCTAAACATAATTTCAGCTTCGTCATCCGCCGAGCGTTTTCCGTAGATTACAGAGATTGGCTCCCGCAATTGGTTTCCAAAAAAGTAGATGCTATAGCTTTCTTCAGTGAACCATCAATACTTGTGTCAAAAATATATTTAAAAATCATGATTAAGAGCAGAGCAATCCGCACCTTATCGTTATACTTTTTCTTATATTCAGGTTCGTTTGTTGCATCTTGTTCGGTAATTTTCAAAACCGGAGACGATAGCTAGAAGCTTGAAACCAAGAAAAAGAGCCCGATTATCAATTCCTATAATATTCAAGTCTACAATAATGATTTTCCACCTATAGAATTCACATCTTACTCTTCCATGTCTCGCCACCATTCCTCTCCTCATTTTTGCTTTTTTGCTTTTTTGCTTTGTAACTTTTTTTAGCGTGCTATCAATTATTATATTTCTCTCGATGCATCCAGCCAGCTCTTCAAAACCTTAAACTTCTGTTAAAATATTTTTGCCTATATATTTTACTTGCCTTAAGGGGAACATTGGTCTTGGAGCTTTTTTTTTCCTATTTTGAAGCCAAACAAAATAAAACTGCAGATGATTGTGCAGTTTCCATTGCTGAATTACAATATCTAATTATTTTTCAACCAGTAAGTTAATTCATAACTAAAGCTCGCTCGCCTCTGTTTGCAAGAACAATAGAAAAAACAGTTTAATACAATTATGCTTAATACATGGATAGATACTAAAAGAAATTGGGTTCTGTGTATGTTTATACAACCTAGAACTTCGCCTGCCTCAACGGGCGACGAGTCTCCCAGTTGTGGATGAGAAATTTAGCCAGTGCAGTACAACCGCTAGCCTAGGGTCTTGAACGTACATCACGCAGTAGTGATACACGACCGCACGTCGGTTTGATGTTCATCCAGATCGAAACGGGCAGGGGTGGGGATTGAGCCCAGTGATGCTGGGTTTTGCAGCGCGAGCTTTCGCTCGACGTGCTCCTAGCTGGTGTGCCCTAGCCCACTCGGCCACCGATCCGCCCAGGATAGATACTACAATGTAAAAAGAATGTAATGTTGGAAGCACTTTTGAGACTGAGCCATTATTAATGGTATTACAATACATTGAAGTTCACTGTTCAATGTCGTGCCGCCCAATAAGAAAACAATAGATCAATTGAAACATTTCCTATGACTATCTTGAAGAATCTGCTCCCAACATTGCATGCTTCGCAGGTTTAGCTACATGTTGTAGAAAAAAATATATTTATATCTGCCCTAGATGCTGAGATATCTTTCCCGTAAATTCGCTAAGCGTCCGAATTTGTGTTTTGAGAAAACACTGTTTTTGCAAACATCTCAAGGCAAATTCAACCTGCATAGATATTATAAATTATTATTACGTCTCCTATATCGGTCTACAAAAGTAGAGACTTGGCAGATCGAGAAAAAAAAATATATGTAAATTTCAAAATAGTAATTTGCAAAAATAAAAAAAAAGCTTTTTTTTTTGCATTGAAGATGTTTTGTTTTTTCTTAAGCTTGGAATTATCTGGAAATCAAAATTTCAATTTAGGAGAGCGATACCAGGCCCAGTAACCGTATTCTGTTTGATGAACCAGACTTTGCAGGAGTCTTACGGGCAATCCTTTTAAGAACTCAATTACTCACAAGTGCTCTCCGTTTGTACGAAGGGTTGCCTGTTGCTTTAAGTTAACACGCACTGGAGTTATGCATAACACTAAATCACGGAGCGCCGCCTCGTGTATTTTCATACCAACCTATATTATATTTTTACCTATTTGAAGCACTTACTCTAGAACCCGACCTCAATTATGCCGAAGATCCACTTAATTATTTTATAATTGCAGCTTTTCCACAATCACCTTCTCATATAAAAAACTAGTAGTTCTCGATCCACGTGTCACCGTTTAATCCAATAGCCTTGTAGTAAATGCAATAAGATCTTCATATTTTTCAATGATATAAAACAGCTTGACAAAATTACTCAGAAACGCATAAGGAGTTTCAGTTTCATTTTTGTATTTAATTACTGTGTTTGACATCAACACCATATTTCTTGTTTGCTTATTTCTTTTCTCTTTTTTAATGCGTAACATGCAAGAATTAACAGGAAGGCGCGCTGACGAAACTCCTTCGGATGTCTTCATGCGCTATTTATGGATTCCTGCAATAGAGATAATGAAAAGTTCTCGGAAATCTGCGGGAAAGTTTTCTCATGTCGTGTCCTCAGTTTCCGGGACATTGAGCGCGTGTAAAAAAGCACGCCCTTCAAAGTTTACGAAAGAGTTACACATACTTCACAAAACTTTTAGGTGGCAATCTCTTCCGGCACATGACAGGAATTGATTCGATTACCATAGCCGGAATCATGCGCGCTCGTGGAAGAAGAAGAAAAAAGACGAAAGCGCTTTCAAGGCTGGATCCGGAGAACAGAATAATTAATGCTAGAGAGGTAATGAATGACTTGTTGACGTTCGTGAGCATCGTACTTGAGATTCGAGCCTCCAAGCGGTGCAGCATCAATTAACTCTCAAAACATGCATTCCAAGGCTAATTGTGTCCACAACTTGCTTCTTGTTAACTTATTAACGTTTAAAACTGCGAACTGCAATTTGGCAGACAAGGTCGTTGTGACTCGTCAGCGATGGAGGTTGGAGCATACAAGACCTTGCAATAAGGTAGACGTTGAAACATAAACGACACTAATGGTTAAAATTGTTATTGTTGCTTTCAAATGTCCCCGTGCACGCAGGGCAACATAAACAATGTGTTATTAAAACATCTACATCTTCTTGACAGAGAGTATGATTTAATGTGACGATTGTATTTGCTTAGATGGATATTCGATGCTCTATCTTAGTGAGTATTGAACTCGGTTCTAACTAAAGCATCAATCGCTTAATAATGTGCTGCTGTCAGTTTTTGAATGGCTCAGACATCCCAGAGGCACGTGTTGATTAGCCTCTTTTATTGTAGATTGCTAAGACTGGGGTGGGGAACAATAGAGATAAGAAGAGACATCCAGTAGTGTTGCATAGAAATGGAAGGTCCCGGTTCTTCAACCCTGTATCTAATGTCGAGTAAAAATGCACAGTTCGATTAATTCTCAGGTGTTCGATGCCTAAATTAGATTCCCTAGTAACATTATGTTCGAGACCAATATTAATACGGTGCACTAACTTTTGTTAACCCGATTTGAAATTGTGCAAAAGTCGTTAAAGGAGACTGATTTCAACTGTCGTAAAACTGAGCAGATTTCATTACAAGCATCACTGAACAATCCAATCATACCTCCATATTCGTAAAATACTCAAAGGCAAGAACGAAATGGCTTGGTGTAGAAGGCATCATTCGCTAACGATGGACTTCTTTCTGAGTCAGCCGTTGAAGCAAGCATTGTGTCCTTCTCGGAACCAGAGAGACCGCGAGGCAGGATATAAAAACAGGCAAATCAAGGAGATGAAAGTGAAAGTGGAAAGAGATGGCGCACGTGTAGTTTAATTGAAATAAAGACAACCAAAACAAGAAGTCGTAATGAAGGCTGGCGAACTTCGGTGAAAAACCGCGCTTGGAAACCTGCATCTTGCCTGGAGGCACGCAAAGACAAACACGCGTGCACTTCTAAAATATTGTAGCCAGCGTTCCAGGAACTTTACTTTTTTTCCTTTCTTGTCTTCTATTTGTTTTTGTTTTTCTCTGTTACCTCCTCCCTGGTTATCCCCATCGCTCTCCTTTTTAACTTATTGTTTTCTTTGCTCGTTCGGGTTTCTTCTTGTCTAGGTATTCGGGACTTTTGCATCATAAATTCTATGTTTTAGTTCACCTAGGGCGCCTGGAGCACGTCTCCGCGTTTAGCTCGTCTTTATAAGTTTTCCGTCGATTTCCGGCAGATGACGACCTGAAAGCATCATGTTGCCTCTCGCAAAGTTTTCGTAGACCGCGTTTCCCCCTCCGCTAGGCCCACCGCAACGAAGAAGCCGCTACTGCGCCTGCGCGCCGATGGCCTTGACTGTAGAGTTCCGGGTATCGTAGCGGGTAGCGGAGAGCGTTGCGGGACGGACGAAAACGATCTACGAAAACTCCCTAATGACGAGGGTCAGAACGCGGCACATCCTGAGCGCAGACAACTGGCAGTCTCGAGAGGAAGGACGAGTAAGAGAGCGACAATAGAGCAGAAAAAGAATGCAGACGAACGTTTAGGCGTGTTCGTTTAGCCGCGAGAAGTTGAAGTTGCTCGAGCGCTTGACAACTTTATTTAGTTTTCTACAGTGAGCGATTCAGGTGTTCTCCTGCCTGCAGGAAAACACCGATTCCTGTGTTTTCCCGCAGGCGCCGTAGTTCAGCCGAGGACTCCTTGTGGCTCCTTGTAATCGTTTGGGCACTTTGCAGCCCATGGCATTAGCTCCAGAAAAACAAAAACTACATTAAAGCGTGAAATGCTTTTCAACGCTAGCCCCCATTTCGAAATTTATGTTCCGTCCGTCCGTCCGTTTGTGAGTTTCCGCTAAATTTAGCGGGGAAACTCAATTGGTGTTTATGTCACGTGACGTCAATTTAGTATCTCGTGACCTCTAGCACCAAGTCAGTTTCCTCGTTGAACTTAGCGGGAAAATTGATCTCACGTGGCCTATTCGTGACTCCAGCGAACTATGGGGGCGCCCTGGTCGGTAAATGGCGGACGAAAGGAGGTCGTTATCGTCGTTTAACACGCGGACCACCATAAATGTCTTGCACTGCAGTATAAAATCGAGTGTTACATATGAAAGCAAAGCGAGTTTTCGACGGTAGAAACCTTCTTCTAGTCAGAGCGCAGGAATGACACGGCGGAAAGCATAAAAATAATGACTGAGACGATGTTTGTTTCATGCCGCCTGTACGAGAACCAAGCAGCGATAGCAGACGACAGAGTCGAACGACCTCCTCTCTGAGCTCTCGGCGTTGCCGTTACGCGGCGTCAATTTCGCTGGAGTCGCGAATAGACCAGTTCACTTTCTCCGCTAAAGTTAGAGGGAAAATTGATGACACGTGAAGTGACATCACGTGACCCATACGCAAATTCAGTTTCCTCGCTAAATTTAGCTGAAAATTGATGTCACGTGGTGACGTCTCGTGACCTATACACCAGCTCAGTTTCTCCGCTAAATTTAGCGGAAAATTTGTGGTGACATAAACACCAATTTCAGTTCCTCCGCTAAATTTAGCAGGAAGGTTCATGTCACATGACCTGAAGTCATGAAACCTATACACAAATTTAATTTCCCTGCTTCAATATATCGGGAATTGGATAAAAGTGAAGTTACTTCACTCCACGGAATGACGGTGTGTTCTAACTTATTTTAAATGATCCCACCTTAAATTCTGCATTTCCATTTCAATGCATTAAGGTACTTTTGAAATAAAGGTCGCCGCCCATTTTATGTTACTTAAATGCTTCCTCTATCTTTGAGTCGAGTCAGATAAAGGCCTCTCGCCCATCGTCAGTAATTTTCGACCACCCGCAACGAAGAAAGCACAGGATTGGGTGAGAGTAGAACACGGAGTAAAATTCATAGTGGCAAGGCATGACACCTGATAGTAGTGCCCCGCTGCTCACGTTCTTTTTGACTGCATCATCGTAATAGTATTTGTATAACGCAGTCGTCCACTTTAGGAAATAATGACTTCATGAAAAGTACGGAAGAGCCAGGACGTAAAATCGTTTCTGTGGAAGCATCGAGAATGACTTTTAATTACAGACCTATTCGCATCATATTATAAAGGCCTATGAATTATATTGTACCTTTCTTTATGCTTTGCGTATCGTGAAAATAAAGCAATTTCTTTCTTCCGCTATTTTCGCTAAAACTTCAACCTTCTGTATATTCCTTTTGTTTAACTTCAAGAAGCACAGACAAAAAGAGAAAAGTCTTTAGGCTAGAAAAACATGATTGCGTCCATTTCGGGTGCACGGGTGGTAACGATCTACTTCATTGCCTGCAGTGCAGGCTAACCAAAGAAAAGAAATCTTGCATGCATCTTTCACCGAGGGTTATCGAACGTTTTCTTGTTTTACCACAGTCGAGACCTCAAGGTCACCTCCAACAAGTGACTCGCGACTTGCCTCCGTCACCGATCATTAGGCTCCAACGCAGAGGACCTTGAACCGCTAGAGGGTCGATGCGAGAATTTACAGCGCTACTAAGTAGAGCCAGCAAAAACATGCATCCGCCGCCAGTACCAGCTGCTAGTTGCGGTGTAGCAATTATAGGAATTATAAGGGGCTCGAACGACGTTGCGTCTACAGGCGCACGAAGCCGAACCGAGGAACCTCACTGCAACGGGCATATGTGAGTAATGGTCTGGAAGCCCATAGTCCTTCAAGCAAGAAAGTAGGGTGAAAGGTTAGAAGCCCGGGGAAATTTTTTCTCTCGCATGTAACGTGTTTTTTTTTTCTTTTATGTTTGAATGCAACTATATTAAATTCAGAATTTTTCACCTTTATATTCATGTCCCTTAAACCATACACCTTTCCACCAATTATCACCGAGGCGAAAAGTGTTGCGTCATGGGGCCCTAAACGCAGACCCGGCGTGCGATATTCCGAAGAGAGCTACTGCATATGCTGAGGTCGCATGCAACGGCCCAGTCAAAAGTGGCAACGCGCAGAAGGTGGTTAGTTTAAACACCGATACAGTGTTCTGCAAACATGCCCGCGTTTCGCCACATCGGCTGTGGGTACTGCGCGTGCGCACAAACCAGAGCCGGGAGAAGGAACCTTCTGTGCATGCGCAGTGCCGACAGCAGCGCCACCGCAGTAACGTGACGTCAAAGAGTTGACGTAGGTCTATACCTATACTTTGTTTCAGAATTACGTCCCAGCGCAGGTGACGATACGAACCGATGGAGACAATCAAGCAGCACCAAAAGTGCTTCGCCATGGCGCTCGTGGTCTTTGTGAGTTTGTTATCTACGGCTAAAGAAATCACGCCTAACAAAAAAAAAATTTAAAAGTTTAGAAGCACGGCACATTTGCTGCACATTATCAGCCCTATTCAACCGTCGTGACTATATAACTAGCGCTCTTTTAAAGTTAGTAGCACGTCTGAGTAGTCGCGAGCTAAGCGAAGAATCGGCGACTAGGGAGTGACTAGGTCTGCGGGACTCACGAGCGCGAGGCGAGCGGGTGACTATCTAATCGGGAGTAACGAGCGGAGGTGACGTAAAAGGTAGGTCACGGATACGCGTACTTGGACGCCACTACGTGAATGGAGATTTCATTGCGTAGAAACTAATATTTAAGTATCTTTTAGCAAATATAAAAGGTTATACCGAGAAGTTGATGGGCCTGGACAGAGTTTCTCAAATAAAATTTTAAGAAAACAATTAAAGGGGAAAACTCGGAAGCCTCATTGCCAGCGACACACGCAAGTATGGAAGTTCTCGTAAATGCGGGCTTTCTTGTCGTCCAGCGCCTTGCTGAGATCGCTTTGGCGCTACCTCTGACTTTTGAGCATGTCTATTCCCACAATATTTGCTGCGCCGATTTTTTTCTGGATGTGTACCATAGTGTTCCAAGATAGCAAGTGCTTCATTAACTCTGGCTGTCACCGGTGACAGGAGTCGGCCATGGCGCCGTGCCGCTAAGTCACACGCTAAACACCGACCTATCATTACCACCCTCCATGTGATCATTTTAATCGACGACGTAGTTAGTCAAGGTTTAAGCAGGCGCTAGTCACGTCAGGTGAATACGGCTGCATTAGTTTGGCAGTTGATAGCAAGCGTACAAGGACGACGAGCACGATGACGAGGCATTTCTGTATCTGCTTGATTGGCTTCGTCGAAAAACAGCGTCGGCTGCGCTCGGACTTAGCCTGAAACAGAGCATAGTGAATGTGATATCTCTGCGTGACAACTTTATTGATGTGTGCGCACATTGCACCCTCACGCCATTCAGACATCGTCTTGAAACAAAATGCATGAACTGGAGAAGATTAAAACAGAAACTGCTAACCAGGACCCTTGTTGTTATATTTTGAACCACAACTTAACTGTTTTCTCATCATATACTTTTCAGTCTGGACTTCGTGTAAAACCTAAAGGGTAATGTGCAAAGCCTCCGGTCTCAAGTTTGAACTGCGCAAAGTGAGAGTCATGAGTTCGGCTTTCGATAACAAAGCAGCAGTGTTATGGTTTTGCGGGATTCGGTCAATCGAGTGCTCAACCGCTGGGAGCCGATCCGGAGTGGAGATAAAAACCAAAACGAAGCCATCTGACCACAGAGAAAACACAGTAGATGGAAAACAAAATAATTTAAAGAACTACAGAGAAAGAATACGGAGATGTGCGTTGAGACAGACAAGATATTGGCGTTAACCCTAACGGTAGCGTTCGTTTAAGTTGAAATCAAAAAGAAAGAACTTCGCACTACTCAGTTCTAGCAAGAGTTCACCGGTTGATTGAGGCGTTGAGGCTGTTGATGGCGCCGAGGTTTAGGGACGAGTCGACGCCGGCGTTCTGGGATAGACGTCAGCGCTGTCTTGGTGTTCCTGGAACGCATACCCGACTGCTTCGGGAGGTGAAGGCCATTTGGGTACCGCTGGAGGGTTCGGGGCAACCCTAGATGAACCCGGGTTCTGGACGCCCGACGAGTTCGCTTCTACGCCCTGAGACCATCTGCCATGCACCGGCCAATTCACCTTCCTTTCAAAGCAATTGCTTTAAGTAGCTCGTTGTGCAGAAAAGCCAGCGTCGGTGTCGCTGTCGGTGTTGGTGTGCCGTGAAACTCCTGGTCAACCCATTATTCAAATCATTTGCCTCAAACAGAAAATATTCAGATAATTTCGGGCGGTGCAGGATCGAAAACACTACCCTTCGGTGGCGAGCTCGAGTGGTGTTGCAAAAAATATACTCTCGCAGATTTTCTCTTGCAGATAACGCTAACCCGCAGTGTCGAGAAAACGCCCAACATTGTACCGGAGACAACGTGCGGTATGCACGTTGTCCCGGACAATGTTGAAGACAACGTGGGTCCGTACCACTCGCGCCAATTTTATTTCCCAAATCTTCTTTGTGGGCACTGTCTTCGTTGCTCAGATACCTCTTTTCGAACAGGGTTCAATACTCGAGTCTCGATCAGCATTTCTGGCAACAGAACGATACCAGTAAGACGGCGCCATTTGCACAACTTGGGAACTCCGACAACTCCGGCGATAACCCCAACAACTCGGGTAGCCGGCGTGCTCGGCCAGGATGTGACGCCGGCAAGCGCCATTCCCTCCCGTGCGTCTGATTTGCTGTGGCGGCGTGGAAACTTTTTCTGCGTGGAAGAATCATGTCCTGGACCGATTGCTCCGGCGGTGGAATATTCCCGTCTCGGGCGAATGAATGAATAAAGAGTTTATTTGGCCCAAAGGAAAATGGATTCCGACGTCAGTTGAGTCCGGGCTCCCTTTCGTGCCTGTGCATGCTCAGTTGGCGTTGGGAAGTGGTCCCCCACGGTCCTGGAGGATCCAGGTCCTGGCTTGCACCTCTGGAAGATCCGAAACCCTATCACCGCGGCCAAGCATGCGCGCTTGCTGAGCTCCAACGTGAGCCTATGATTCTGCGTTCGATTTCGGCGACATTCGAAATCGGCGCAGTTATGCTTGAACCGCTTGAAAACATGCGGGTGTATATTCTAGCTATCGCGTTCCACTCTTAAATGCGAATCTTAAGCGTCCTCTTGTAATTTTCTTCAGAGGTTGGTCTTTTTGTTTTTAAGAAAAAGTACAACCCGGAGTCAGGCCGCCATCTTCACAGTTGAATACTCTTTGTTTTCTCTTTTCGGCGATGCCTCCTTCCGCGTGTCACGCGAGCACGAGCAGCACCAGTCGCCGCTGTGTTCGCTGTCAGCCGGTCCACAGAACACTATTGGCGACGTGCGCGACCGAAAGCGTCGCTGTGGTCGGCCTTCCACGATTGGCCGAACGCTGACTATGACGTCAGAAAAGGATTTATCATCGACGGAAATAAGAGGAATGAAAAAGAACTTTAATTTTAACGGTGTTGGCAGTGTTCCTTTGAGAGCGCAATGATTTCAAGCTTCCACCATGCTATTTACAAACACCATCGAACTTGTTGTTCGCAAGGTAATGACGTCACAACGGTGAACCATAGAGGGCGCCACCAAAACATCTCGCCAGCTAATACTCTGTTTCACCTTATGATGTACCGCAGGAAAAACTACAAGCTGCGAGCCTTGCTCTGGGGCACATCTCGGCGGCACAAGCCTCTCGTGATTTAAGAGCGGCTGCCAACGCTATGAGCCTCGCGCTTCTAGCCTTCGCTGCGGTACAACATAAGGTGAAACGAAGTATAGGTCCGCGCATATCCTCACACAGCCACCGGTCACGTTTGTCATCTACGGCAACCTAAAGCTTAGGACGAGAGGACACGCTGGTGCCATCTATCGGGAAGTTCTGGATACATTTTCGGTCTGCGCATATTTAACGAATTCATTCTTCCACCGTATGCTCGGATTGTTTGTCGCAATGTTTTAGGAGTGTGTCGTAAATAGCGCGTAGATTTCGATGTCGCAAATACTGCATTCCATTCAGTTTAGTTATACGCATATCAGAAGGGTTCCAGGGTTTCCGATGGATGGCGCCAGCGAGCCAGTCTGTTCTCTCATCGTAGGCGGTTACAAGCGGTTGCGAAGCGGTCAATCCAGTCAAACGCAAATGTTCAAACCAACGTTAAGATGTATTAACCCTGAAGTATGGCAACGGATGTGAACGGTCACAAACAAGCGGTTTTGTGGAGCCTGTGCATTCCGGTGGATCCGTCCTTCCCTTGACCTCTCGGCTAACATGTCTGTGTTAAAGCAGTTCACCCGTATTCATGCTTTATTTATACGCCCCGAAGGAGGGTATGGTATCACACCGATGAAGTCTGTGTACCATAATGAGACTCTTTTTTCTTTTTTTTAGCAAGCATTATTTAAAAGGAGCGATGCAACGATATTCAATTGGAATGTTTTTCACTTTGCACGAGCTTACTGGCACCACTGGGACTCAAGGATACTCGCACGCAACGCCACTGGCCAAGAAACGCCTTTGTTGCGGTGTAATTTCAAGGATAAAAGCCATCATTTTCATTCAATCTCTCCTTTGCAAAATTTGATGACGTAACGTGGGGATCGCAGTACACCCATATGACGATATTTGAATGCGGTTCATAGATTGGACCCGAGCATTGCGTGGGCACTCGATTTGGGCTCGTGATAATTACTAGCTCGAGAAGCATTCGGGTAGTGGCCCGTGTCCAATCGCTGCAACGACGACACTAGCCGAGCCATAACAACTGTCTGGAACTCAGCGCGTGTCCTGTGCTTTGCCAACCCCAGCGCGTGGCTATGATCAACATTGGCGGCATATAATCGGCTCCAGATCACGTGGCCGCTTGTTCTGGCTGCGAGTTGAGGGGCTGAACGCTGCTCGTTTTTCTTTAATTTTTTCTGGGACTTCTATTGCGTGGGGTGCAAAACGAACGCGTGTTTCATAGGTCATTAATGTCAGGGGTCCGTTCTAAGTGGTATTTGTGCAAAGTACAAAAAATGTTGCATCGACTCCTTTAGCTCGCCAGACACAAGCGGCAGCTTTGTGCGGCGGTGCCTTCCACTTTTTCTGACGCAAAAAAAGAGCAGAAGAAAAACGTTTACAAATTCATTTTGCAATCTTCTGCGTAAATCTACCGATCGAAGGAGCACAATCTACCAATGAGAGGAAGGCGCCGGAGAAGACAAAGCCACGCTACTCGACTTCTACCACGGCTATCTAGAGTTCCTATATGCTCCCCCGGAGTCGGGAACAGAGTTGCGGATTGATTTCCCGCGCCGCTCAGGTCTCTCTTCGTCGAGACGTCGATCACATGGTATCAAACCATCCAGCGGCGGCTGCAGAGGATCCGAACTGTTGCTGCTCCACGCAGGCGGGACAAATGGACAGTGTTAGGGAGGAACTACAACCAGTTTGAAGGAAATCATTGCAGCTGAGAACATCGCAAGACAAGACGATAGATGTGTCAGCACCCAGTCTGCAACCTTATAAAAGAATGGCAATTCCACGTTGATTAGACCAAGCAGCGGTGAAATGCCGTAGCTTTACATGGGAAATCGTCAGTGAAAACAATTAAGAAGAAATGGGTACGGTGATGGAAAGGGTTGTACCATACCGCGCCACATCATTGATAACGCCTAGGACAACGTCGAGGCCAACTCGTGGACGGCGCCTAGGAAGACCTCTAGGACGACTTCAAGGACGACTTCAAGGACGACTTCAAGGACGACTTCTAGGACGACGACCTCAAGGACGACTCTCGGACGACCCTCAAGGACGACTTCTAGGACGACCTCGAGGACGACTACTCAAGGACGACTTCAAGGACGACTTCAAGGACGACTTCAAGGACGACCTCAAGGACGACTTCTAGGACGACCTCAAGGACGACTTCTAGGACGACCTCAAGGACGACTTCTAGGACGACCTCAAGGACGACTTCTAAGGACGACTTCAAGGACGACTTCAAGGACGACTTCAAGGACGACTTCAAGGACGACTTCGAGGACGACCTCGAGGACGACCTCGAGGACGACTTCAAGGACGACTTCTAGGACGACCTCAAGGACGACTTCAAGGACGACCTCAAGGACGACTTCCAGGACGACCTCAAGGACGACTTCAAGGACGACTTCTAGGACGACCTCAAGGACGACTCTCGAGGACGACCTCGAGGACGACTTCAAGGACGACCTCTGAGGACGACCTCAAGGACGACTTCTAGGACGACTTCAAGGACGACTTCAAGGACGACTTCAAGGACGACTTCGAGGACGACCTCAAGGACGACTTCAAGGACGACCTCGAGGACGACTATCTAAGGACGACCTCAAGGACGACTTCAAGGACGACTTCTAGGACGACCTCAAGGACGACTTCAAGGACGACTCTCAAGGACGACTTCAAGGACGACCTCTGAGGACGACTTCTAAGGACGACTTCGAGGACGACCTCAAGGACGACCTCGAGGACGACCTCAAGGACGACTTCTAGGACGACTTCAAGGACGACTTCAAGGACGACCTCGAGGACGACTTCAAGGACGACCTCAAGGACGACTTCTAGGACGACCTCAAGGACGACGCCTAAGGACGACTTCAAGGACGACTTCTAGGACGACGTCTAGGACGACTTCAAGGACGACTTCAGAGGACGACGTCTAGGACGACCTCAAGGACGACTTCTAGGACGACCTCAAGGACGACGTCTAGAGACGACCTCAAGGACGACCTCTAGGACGACTGTCTAGGACGACTTCAAGGACGACCTCGAGGACGACGTCTAGAGGACGACTTCAAGGACGACCTCAAGGACGACGTCAAGGACGACCTCAAGGACGACGTCTAGGACGACTCTCAAGGACGACTTCAAGGACGACCTCGAGGACGACTTCTAAGGACGACCTCAAGGACGACTCTCAGAGGACCTCACGACGTCTAGGACGACCTCAAGGACGACTTCTAGGACGACTTCAAGGACGACTTCAAGGACGACCTCGAGGACGACGTCTAGCGACGACCTCAAGGACGACTTCTAGGACGACCTCAAGGACGACGTCTAGGACGACCTCAAGGACGACCTCAAGGACGACTTCAAGGACGACTTCAAGGACGACCTCGAGGACGACTTCAAGGACGACTTCAAGGACGACTTCAAGGACGACTTCAAGGACGACTTCAAGGACGACCTCAAGGACGACTTCTAGGACGACCTCAAAGCGACTTCAAGGACGACTTCAAGGACGACTTCAAGGACGACTTCAAGGACGACTTCTAGGACGACCTCTAGAGGACGACTCCTCAAGGACGACTTCAAGGACGACTTCAAGGACGACTTCAAGGACGACTTCAAGGACGACCTTCGACGACGACGCTAGGACGACTTCAAGGACGACTTCTAAGACGCACTTCAAGGACGACTCTCAAGGACGACTTCAAGGACGACTTCAAGGACGACTTCAAGGACGTACCTCGAGGACGACTTCAAGGACGACTTCAAGGACGACTTCAAGGACGACTTCAAGGACGACTTCAAGGACGACCTCAAGGACGACTTCAAGGACGACTTCAAGGACGACCTCAAGGACGACTTCAAGCGACGACTTCAAGGACGACTTCAAGGACGACTTCAAGGACTACTTCAAGGACTACTTCAGAGGACGACTTCAAGGACGACTTCAAGGACGACTTCAAGGACGACTTTCTAGGACGACTTCCAAGGACGACTTCAAGGACGACTTCAAGAGACGACTTCAAGGACGACTTTAAGGACGACTTCAAGCGACGACTTCAAGGACGACCTTCAAGGACGACTTCAAGGACGACTTCAAGGACGACTTCGAGGACGACTTCAAGGACTACTTCAAGGACGACTTCAAGGACGACTTCGAGGACGACTTCAAGGACGACCTCAAGGACGACTTCAAGGACGTACTTCAAGGACGACTTCAAGGACGACTTCTAAGGACGACTTCAAGGACGACTTTAAGCGCGACTTCAAACGACGACTTCAAGGACGACTTCAAGGACGACTTCGAGGACGACTTCAAGGACGACTTCAAGGACTACTTCCAAGGACGACTTCAAGGACTACTTGAAGGACGACTTCAAGGACTACTTCAAGGACGACGTTAAGGACGTCAGGTCACGCTAACTCTGCTTCCACACGGCTTACGCGACTGCGCTTACGCGAACGGAGCTTATGCGACCGGCGCTCACGCGACCGGCGCTTCAGCCACGATCACTTGAGCCACGGGCACCTTGATTGCGTCACCTTGTACTTCAGCCACGGGCGTTAAGCCCGGTTCATCACGGTTGCGTTTGACTGCGTTTGACTGCGTTGCGGCAGCGAGACACCAGGACATCCCTGCTGCTTATATCGCGTGCCAGGAAGATTCCTTGAATTGGATTCCACGCTTCGCTACGAAGCACAGATGTGCCGGTGACTCGCTTTCGGTTCTCGCCGCAACGCGTCAAACGCAGTCAACCGCAAGTGTCTGAACCGGCCTTACGTGACCTAATTACATGACCTTCAGCGTGATTGTGCCTAGTGCCACTAAATAAGCTACGCTTCAGAGTAACGACACTTCGCCATATTGTGTCTTAAAATCATGGTTGCCAGTTATCTGAAGCTTTATCTGAAATCACAGGAAACGCTTTTCCGCCCTGCACAAATGTTTAAACAGCTCGCGGCAGAGCAAAGCAATATTACATGACCTTTCTAACACCGAATCTAATGCTGTGGAAGTCGCACTTTTGAATTATGACGATCGGCAGTTGCGTCTGCTCTGCATACGAGCCAAAATGGCGGCGCCCACAACAATGTTGGGGAACGGAGTGCCGATACTCTAAGCGCAGCTCATTTAGTGGCTCTAGGTCTCCCGTAAAGTTACCGCTTTACAAAAACTGGACTACCTGGTATCAGATTAATTTTAGATTTAGCATTGTAGTGAATAAGAAATGTAGAAAAGGCATCTTTATATCTGGCTCCTAGTCCGTAACAGTAAAAAAAGAAGACGCAGACGCAAATACTAAACTAGACTAACCGCTCATTCACACTGGAAGCGGATCCGCGTTCGCAAAGCGGTTGGGAACGCGGATTGTATAAAGATCCAGTACAATGGACCTTTTTCACATACCGACGGCACCAGGCGGTGGCTGCAAAACGAACTAAAAATCGAGGAAGGGACCTACCTGCGCTACCAATCGATAATGGGAGCTATGCTACCAGTTTCTTCGTTCTCTGAGCAGCGGGGCGTGCCCAACGCGCCGCACAAGTGGGGCATCCGTGGCGTCCACTTAAACGTCGTGTTATTCTTTCCGTCCGCTTTCTTTTTTTGCGTAACACAATTATATGTATGCTGCAATTACGTTTGCTACTCGCTGATCTATAGCCTCCTTCCGAATTTCCTCGATTTTAGGTGCCAATTTCCGCCGCTTGGCATCGGGCGCTCGCGCGTGCGCAGAACGCTTTCGAGAAAGGTCCATTGCACGCGCACTCGATGACATCAAGTGCGCGTGCAATTGCACTGAATATTTATACAACCGCGTTCGCAACCGCTTTGCGAACGCGGATCCGCTTCCAGTGTGAATGAGCGGTAAGTAGTTTTAGTCAGCTCCTGTGGAAGTGTTTCTTTTGTGTACGTGCAACCTTAAGGCTCGTTCGCACCCTTGCAACAGAGTAAGACCGAGAGAGACAAGACCGGTTTTTTAGCCTCTTACGACGTCTTAGAACCAGCTCCGCAGCGGCGCACCCGGTCCTAAGACGTCTCAAGAGGCTTAAAAACCGGTCTGTTTCTCTCGATCTTAGTAGGTTGCATATGTGTGAACGGCGCTGTAGAGTGCTTGTTTTAGAAGTTCGCGGTTACATTGTGAGTGCGCCGACGCAGACGAGCGCAGTGTCGTCTGCGACGGAGGTGCGCTCGTCTCATGCAAACACGAAGTGTGGCTTTTTCACAAACTTTTTTTATGCTTTCGAGAACAAAATGGCGGACCTGCACGAAGACGTTGCACGCGCCCCGGCGTAGGTTCCCCTGCTTTCGCCTCCTTCGCCTAGCCCGTTTTACATGCACGGTGACGCGCGCGGCACCGCTCTTCGCCGAAATCAGTGACGTGACCGGCCGCCATCGACGGAGAATGGCTTTTACACGCTCGAGGAGCGACTTTTCCGCATAACTTAGGATTTCAAGATGACTAAACGCAAAGCTCTGGCTCCCGTAGCGAGCCTATACAGGAACTATATGGCTATCCAATCATACACGCCATATCTCGCTGGCTAATTTACAGTCGTATTACGAAGTTCTCGAACCTTGCAGCGCGAAACACGTTCAAGACATTATGACCACTACATTGAGAGCATTGTTTGTCCTAATTAGTTTTGTATTTGAGTTCGCATTATCTTACCGTGGCGAACGAGTTGACACTCTTGTTCAACATGCATCTGCTTGGCCCAGATGACAGAACAATTCTTTCAATAATTGCTTCGCGTTTACCTACCTGGTCTGTCACAGGGTGTCGCGTCTGTGTCGGATGAAAGTCTTGAATTTGCTAAACAGTATGAAGTTTGCAACCATGAATAATGATGATGTAACTATAGCTTAACGCAGGTAGGCATTTTTGCCTCGCTGCGCGCCTCAAGACGAGGAACACTGATCAAGGGTTTATATATATAAACAACGAACTACAACTAATGTTGGGTAGACGAACACTTCCACAATGAAGAAAAATGGCACCGACGACGTCATACCAGAGCTGTGGCGCCATTGGGGCTCCTATGAGAGGAGACACTACTTTTGGTAGTTCGCCTTGGTGCAGCAGAAAATATGCATTTTCTTAACACACCGATTTATTTTTAAAAAATCCGAGATTTTTATAGGTTACGAGGACCGAGAATAGGGTGGCTTTCAAAGGAGTATGTAATCTTTGATGCGCAATGGTATTAGCCATTCTAAGTGTTCGCTCAAATCTATGTAAGAAGAACCAGAAAGAAATGACCAAAACGACGATGTAAAAAGATGGCGCTTTATATAAAATATGTACAAGAAACGCACTGCGCACATGTACTTCGACATACATTTCCCGCTAATAAAAACGAGCTGAATACCCCCCCCCTTTTTTTTTTCTTGTTCTGTTTCCTTGGCAGTTTAAAAAAACGCTGCATCCGGTATGGTTGTTGATAAGACCAAATCCTAAAACAGAACTTGACGTTTAAAAAAAAAAAAAAAAGACCAACGTTTATAAAATAAAATAACGAAAAAAATTAGCAACATCATTCATTCTGTAAATGGTCCTTCTAAAAAGGTCGAGGTTTCTTCTCTTGGGAGCCCCTATGGCTTGGGATAAAATTCGCTGAGGGGCTGTCGGGTAACCTCGGCAATCCAGTCGATGTACTTGGCCACCCGGACGTAGACTCCCGGAACCTCAGGGGTGCCGCAGTCGATGCCCCAGGCAACCAGACCGGCCAGGTGGTAGCGGCCGTCAGGGGTGTAACAGGACAGAGGTCCTCCGCCGTCTCCCTGCACCACGGAAGGCAACCGTGAATAGAAGAACCTTGCTGCACCCTAAAGGCTCCTTCACATACTTTAGTTTGCTTAGGACCGAGTTCTTGGTATAACTATGTTGAATAAACCTGAGGCTGGGGCAGAAATGAACATACAAGTCGAAGGAACACGGCTGAGCATAGTTGTAAACCCGAGACTGGGGATACGGGCAAGGACAAAGCACAGAACGACACAGTTTGAGACGTCGTCCTGTCCTTTTCTGTTCCTTCGACTTGTATGTTCATTTCTGCCCCGGTCTCAGGGTTGTTCAACATGGTTAAGCATTCACCAGCTCGCCTGCACCCTTACTATCTTCTCCAATTTTTGTTATACCTTATGACGAGATTAAAGCGCTGGATACCTTGACTCGTCCAAGTACCGCCGTCGTTTGATCGTGCCGCGGGCGCTCGTATTAGATGCCGGCGACGCGTCGCCATTTTTGGCTCATGCATCCCACATCCACAGACGCGAACGCTCCTATTAGTCTGCTCTGGCTACCGGTGACGCGTCGTCATTTGCGAGCAACACCTCCTCTAGACCTTTGCATCGCCTCTCACCCAGGCGAAAAATGCTGAGTCACTGAGCTGTGGGCGCAAGCGCAGAGTCCGATATACCACACACCAGATGAACAGCGCATGCTCAGAAGGCGATCCACAGCCCAGCAGACAAAGATGGCCGCGCAGAAGACGATTTTTCTCAAAGGCCTTTTGGTCTACAGTAAATTCCGGCGCCCGCAGCCACGACAAACTAGATTGGCGGTGACGCTCCCGCCATTTTTCGCTCAATTGCATCCCAGCATCCACCAGCTTGGCGGTACTCGTTTATAAAATTCAAATGCATTGATCCCTTTATAACAGATGGCACGCCGGCGCCATCTATGAGCTGAGCCTGGAACTGCGCTTCACTCAGTGTTGTAGGCGTTACCGAAAAAAGTAACGGAATACGTTACTCGCAAAATAAAGGAACGCGTTACCGAACTATGTTACCCCAAAATAAAAAGGAACGCGCTACCATTACCGATAGAAAGTGACACACGTTACTTTTTATTTATAAATTGACGACAACGGCGTTTTCATGGACTAACCATTGTTTCTAGCCTTGGTAAACGAATTACCAGAGTTTTGAGGTTCCAGGCCTTGATACCCCTCAAAAGAAATGTTTTGTACTCTGCGCGTGTTCCTAATTATAAACATGCTTTTCTTTCCACCGCTACAACATTTTGCGTTTGCTTTATCGTAAGCCTTGATCGATGTATCTTCCCTACCTTGGGTAGCCCCACGGCGGTCGATAGTATCAATAAATAAAAGCAGCGTCAAAAGCGCAAGTCACTGGGCCTTTCTTGTTTATGATTGGTTCAGCGATGATAGAACACGTACAGAAGAAGCATGACGAACACCATGATGGTGCTCTTCGACGCCATCTTAGAGATCCTATCAGCTCGTAGCGTCGGCTGCGTCTGAGGGTAAAACGAATTCGTTTTACCCTCAGACGCAGCCGACGCTACGAGCCGATAGGATCTATAAGATGGCGTCAAAGGGGCACCATCATGGTGTTCGTCATGCTTCTTCACCACGGAATGACACGAGAACGCCGGAACGCGTTGCCATCCATACATGATGTACTACCTAACGGCTCATAACACTGGGGAGTGGAGAGGGGTTGCTAGAGTCTGCTTTCTCCCATGCGCACAGCATTTCCACTGCTCAGTTTTGTCGCCTCCAGATAGCGCAGCGTGTAACGAAGGCCACGCAACCCAGCGTTCGTCTTTCATTCCGTGCTGGTAGTACACATTAGAGAGTTTTAGTAGATAGTGTTTTCAGGACACGCCATTTGTAGCCGGAGCTCGCGCCGCCACTTCCATCGTCGGAGCGCGCCACTTGCGGTAGCGGGCCTTTGAAAACGATCTACTAAAACTCCCTACTGTTTGAAAAATTTTCGTCTATGCTGAAAGGTTTTAAGGCCAAAAAAAAGTTATACGTGAACACAAATAGGAATTATACAGAAACTGCAAGTGTTCCAAAGATACCTAAAAGATGGCGCACAGGCACAGAGTCATAAGGAGTACCAAGTGTGCGAACCAGCCTTAGCTGAAATAGACCTTTCCCGAAATTTAATTTCGCCACATTGATCACTATGCTATCATGATCGAATTGCATGGTGTTTGTGTCGTACTAATATGGTTCTTAGAATGCACCTCCGACTGGTGTGTTCACCAGGGGCCCTACGCCACACGGCGGGACCAAAGGGCCGAGACAACGCCACCTGCTGCGATTGGTCAGCGGCGCGGCACTGACCAATCGCAGCGGACGACGTCGTCCCGGTTCCTTCGTTCCGCTTGGTCTCGCCGTGGGTCCTCAATTTGTGGTCCCTCAATTTGTGGTCCCTCAATTTGTGGTCCCTCAATTTGTGGTCCCTCAATTTGTGGTCCCTCAATTTGTGGTCCCTCAATTTGTGGTCCCTCAATTTGTGGGTCCCTCAATTTGTGGTCCCTCCAATTTGTGGTCCCTCAATTTGCGGTCCCTCAATTTGTGGTCCCTCAATTTGTGGTCCCTCAATTTGTGGTCCCTCAATTTGTGGTCCCTCAATTTGTGGTCCCTCAACTTCAGTCCGATTACGTCATAGAAGAATGCCGTTTCCCTCCACGACCCTGGCGGTCGCCCTGCAGCAAAAGTGGAAATGGCAGACGCTTCTACTGCTGCAGGTCGTTATTGAGCTTTTATTATATCTCCTTGAGACAATACGAAGAGCTGCATGTCCATTTGCAAGCTTCTTCTGTTGTTTCTTGCAACCGTTTTTACCTCAATTGCTTGAATCGGGACGTTCGACAGTATGACACGCCACCGTCCTGGTTTGTGTTGCCACTAGTGATGCAAAACTATCGATAGTACTATCGATAGTATCGATAGTCGCCAGAAATCTGACTATCGATAGTAAAAAACTATCGATAGTACTATCGATAGTCGACTATCGAAAAACTATCGATAGTACAATCGATAGTCGACTATCGATAGTCGACTATCGAAAAACTATCGATAGTCGACTATCGAAACGCTATGGATAGTACTATCGATAGTCGACTATCGGAAAATTATTGTTAATCGACTATCGGGAAACTATCGAGAGTCGACTATCGTAAACCTATCGATAGTACTGTCGACGGATTACTATCGATAGTTTTGCGACAGCAGTAGTTTGCGTCGCTCCCTCTTCTCTTTTTCTCGCTTTATTTTTTTCAAATGGGACACCAACTATACTTTGTTTCACCTTATGTTGTACCGCAACGAAGGCTAGAAGCGCGAGCTCCTAGCGTTGGCAGCTGCCCTTAAGGCACGTGGGCTTGTGCCGCCAAGATGTGCCTCAGAACAAGGAGCTCGCGCTTGTAGTTTTTCCTGCGGTACATCATAAGGTGAAATAGAGTATAGCAAGCACCGTGCTTGCAAGTAGTGTCAAAGACGCCAGTGCACGAGGCCCGTGTCCCCGTTTCTCGAGCGGCCCTTGGAAGCGGATGTCAGCGGATCACCCGCTCGTGGCACGTGTCTTACGCTGGTTTCCATAACAATGGTTGGCGGTACGTGTAAGAAACGCCTTTATCAAGGGGCTTTATACCCAATTTACACGGCAGAGTAAAGGTACCTTTAGCTTAGGTCCCTTAGCTGAAGGTATGTACTTTAGTAAACGGCGTTCCTGATCACTCGATAAATAAACGGAGCACTTTAAGTTGATGTCGATTGCATTCTTGCTAAACCGCGAGAGAAGCACGTGATAAACAATTATTCCTCGAAATCGGTTTGACGCGCAGTTTTTGATTATTGTGTGTGAAATATCACATTTAAAACCTAAAGATTATTTTGTTTCCGTTTGCGGCACTTCAATATTTTTTTCTCCAAGTCTAAGGGGGCACCTAGAGTCACTAAATAAAGCAAGGAGCTCGCGCTTGTAGCCTTACCTGCGGTACATCATAAAGTACCCTGCCAACTTTGGTTCAGCTTTCATTGATGGCGAATACGGGAGTTTGGGCGAAGAGAGGAGGAAGGGAGGAGAGCAGCGGTGCGGCAACTGTGTTCGCTCTAGTTGTGCAAAACTATCTATAGTACCATCGATAGTATTGATAGTCGCCAGAAATCTGAGTATCGATAGTAAAAACTATTGATAGAACTATCGATAGTCGACTATCGCAAAACAATCGATAGTACTGTCGATAGTCAACCATCGAAAAACTATCGATAGTACTATCGATAGTCGACTATCGAAAAACTATCGATAGTACTATCGATAGTCAACTATAGAAAAACTATCGATAGTACTATCGATAGTCGACTATCGAAAAACTATCGATAGTACTATCGATAGTCGACTATCGAAAAACTATCGATAGTACTATCGATAGTCGACTATCGATAGTTCTGCATACACTATCGATAGTTTTGGAAAAACTATCGATAGTATCGATAGTCAATCTATCGATAGTTTTGCATCACTAGTTGCCACTTCAGCATCACTTTCTATGCCCCTGCAGCATAGGTACAGTCCCGAACAAAAAGAAACGCGAAGAACGGAACGACAATGGAACGACAGTGTCTCGACAGCGTCTCGACCTCGTCGCGACATTCAACGGTCGTTAGCGGAAGCTCTCGAGAAGCATGCGGAGCGTTTTGAGAGTAGTGACGGTGCCAAATGACCGGTTCCTTTCAGTAAATAAAAGTCGGGCCTGTTTGCTTCATTCTTCCACCGTATTCAGTATTAGAAACAAATTCCCTAAGTTCACGATGCGGTACGCGCGTTTTAAATGCCGGTGATGACGCAAAAAAAGAAAACAGATCAGCTTTAGACTTGTATTACATTTATACAAGTCATATAGTAGTGTGCGACTAACGAAAGATTACTTTAGTGTGTCATCACGAGGCATTCCAAATGCCTGTGCAGCATTGTCAATACGGCGCAGGCGCAGCGATAAGTGGTAAACTGAACAAAATGGGCGCGAATTCAATTGCTGAAAGGGCTGGTCACTTGGCACCGTCAATACTCTAAAACCATACCGCAGGCTGCGGAAGAGGTTCGCCTGAAGAGCGTTGAATAGTGCGACGATCGCGAGAGGCTGTCACTCCGTCATTCGCGCTTATTTTGCTCGGGACTGTACGGTGCCTGAAAAACGTCTTGAAATGGTGGGTTCAGCGTCTTATACACGAACTCAACTCTCCTACGTCACGCCGCGGTGGTGGCGCGTCGGGCGCACTTCCGGTCTAGAGCGGTGGGCAGAAGTCGCCGTGCGAGACATGCATTTCTGTGTTCTTTTAGAAGAAATCAGACAAAAAACCTGCCTTCTCGTCAAAATGCTGCGACGGGGGCTGTACCAAGAGAGTCCGGAAAGGTTTGAAGATCAGTTTTCACGTGTTTCTGCCCCCTCCGTTCGTCCGAGAACGTGGATAGTAGCCGTGAAAAGGGCAAACGAGACGCTGTCGAACTAAGATTGCTTGTGCGGGCAACATTTTGTGGTCGCCAGATGTATTTGTTTTGTTTTAACATGAACGAGAGAATACCGCCAAGTTGTCCTGACCACCCACGGGTTCAGTGCGTCTTCAAATTCACACGGTCGCCTGATCATTCAGACTTTCGTCTGCTCTTTCAAACTTGTCTGCTTTTTGTCGTCTGCTTGTCCAAACAAAAGCGGCCCATAGACCAAACTTTGACCCGGTGATTGCAATAAGAAGTAATTGCAGGCCTCAAAAGACTTAAGTAGACTCGGTGCAAACAGTAGATACAAGATGTTGATCATTGGTACCAGTGGCCATCACCGACTTGTTACGCTTGGTCTGTTCCCGCTTCCGATCTTCAGTATCGGCGTCGATCATCGCCGCTACCTTCTACACTTTTGCAGCACGAGCGACGTCGCGACCGAAAATAGCTAGAACAATCTCATGATGGTTTTGGCATCCATTCTGCGGCGTTCATGCGAATGAATCGCCGCACGCCAAATTATTTACGCAAAGTTTAGCAGCGCAACGAGCCTTGGTAATTTCGCTCAAGCGATTAAAGTGGTAAGACATTGCTATGAGGACGTAGAATCGACAATTCCAACGCGAAAAAGAGTATGCAGATTCATACAGACGCCGACAACGTGACATTCCAATGGTTTGTTGACGCGGGACGCGGTGCTTCTTGCCCGCATTCCTTTGCGGATGCGTTCGAACTGTCGTCTGCTCTTTCAAACTTGTCTGCTTTTTGCGGTCAGCTCGTTCAAACGACAGCGGCCCGTAAACCAAACATTGACCCGGTAATTGCGATAAGAACTAAGTGCAAGCCTCAAAACACTTTTGAAGGTTGGTTAGGGTAAGTAGGCGAAGTGTAAACAATAGCTACAAGGATATGTTGGTCATTGTTATCAGTGCCATCACCGACTTGTAATGCCCGATTCTACTCGCGGTTTTCAGTATCGACGTCCACCATCTCAGCTACGGTCCACATTTTTGCAGCCAGAGCGACGTCGCGACTGAAAATAGCGAGTAGAATCTCATCGTTGGAGTCAGGCCTTAGCGCCCATTCTGCGGCGTCCACGTGAAATTAATCGCCGCACGTCACATTATTCACGCAAAGTTTTGCCCCGTTAATTTTGCTGAAGCCGCTCAAGTTGTCAGACATTGTTAGGAGGACGTAAAATCAACAATTCCAACCCGAAAAAGAGCACGGGGACTCGCACCGACGCCGACAACAACGAAATTCAATGGTTTGTTTATGGGCGACGGCGGACTTCTTGCCCACCGTCCACCGCGCATGCGCGGCGCCGGTGGCGTCCGCTAAGGGCGCTCCGGTTTGTTTGTAAACATGAGTTGGTGTATACCAACCATGTATCAAGAGTAGTCCCAAAGTAGCAACAATTGATGTGACTTGATGCGGAGTGTAAAGCTAATCGGATGTCGTGACCCTGGCAGCTGAATGTAGAAGCTTTGGCAGAAAGCGCGAGCGAACGTAGGCGTCACTGTAGTCTCAGTGTCCCGATTCGTGGCTGCTTAGTTAAGTTTTCGTGAACTGCTGCAAAAGTGCAAGAGTGTCCTACAGCAGAAGAGGCACCTTCGCTGTTGTGACACCACCAGGATTGGGGAAGAAAACGCCAAAGCACTGTTATGACGTCGGCAAGTGGTACTCGAGGAACCAAGAGTGAAGACGCGGTAAAGACCATTTGGAGGCGCATTCCAGGCACTATAGCCATAATAATAGAGAAGGCCTTGTGCTGAATTCAGAAGGGTGGACCTGTGCATACGTCTGAACCCTTTAATCGGACAGCAGATTGTGCCACCTAGCTAGTGTTTTTCCTCTTCAGCATTTTAACTCCGCCGAGTGTACAAATCATTAGGCTTAACAATTTCGGCAGTAACACTTTTAAATAATGCAATCCATGACTGAAGCACTTCTTCAGAACCAGATGCACATGTTCAAAAAGAACCGTTATTTCTCGAATTAGATGTGGCTTCCAGGAATCTAAACGTTCACATGCTGCGCAAAATAAATGAAAGCAAACATTACGGGCACCAGTGTCCACGGAAAAAACGGTGCAGCAAGTTTGCTTGCAAAAAGGAAAACAAAAGTATCGTTGAAGGAAAATACAAATTTGCCTACGCTGCTTATTTCGTTCCTAGCACTATAAAAAATGTGCGAAAAGACAGTCAGTAGAAATAAATGGATAACTTTTTTAATAGTCTCAAAAGTAATACCAAGTGGTACCTTAATTCAAACGGCTATTGACGCAGCGCTTATTAGAGATTTCATCAAGCCTGAGAAGCTGGGCCTTTCCTCGGTGGCGAGGTTTCCTCCGTGAGATCTTAAGATTGATAGCTTCGAGTGGGGACCCTCCAAGTATCTTGCTTTCTCTCGTCGGTCGCACAGTAGAAAGCAAGGCTTGGGAGAGCGAGCCAGCTATACAAAGCGCAGCTGGTAGTTTCAAAGTCAAAGCGCGCGCGACCAATGTTGTAGAGCTGCGCAGGCAGGGAGAGGGGAGCGGTGGGCTAACAGTGCCCTCTCACTCTAGTCCCGCTACCTCAAGTGCGTAGAAACCGGGGCTGTGAAGCAGGGTAGGAACTACGTATTAGTACAATGACATAGTCCCTTCACGGCCAGATTGTATGTACTGCAGCATTTCAGAGAGAACGATCCAACCCTCGGAAGAAGATGCGCATGGATGAATAAGGCGCTTATGCACTCGCAATTCGCTCGCCACGCTTCACATTGCATACAACTGTGATAGCAACTGCTGCTAGTTTAAAAACGCATTTCAAGTACTTTCGCATCTTAATCGATTTTGATCAAAATGTCCAAGTCATGTGGTAGTTTCTTCTAAGTGCAGCTTCAATGCCTCACGCGATATCCGTTGCGCAAAAGGCAAAATGCTGACGTCAATTTTCGACAGCTTGATTTGAAGGATTACCTTGCAGGAGTCCTTTCCGTCCTCGGTGCCTGCGCAGATGAAACCCTCGTGGAGCCGGAAATAGCGTCCAAGTCGAGTCTGCCGAAGCAGGTTCTGGCAGGTGGGGTTGTCGATAACGGGCACCGTGACCTCCTTCATGATGTTGGCGAACTTGCCAGTTCCTGGAGAAACAACAAGAAAGCGAAAGTGGTTATTAGATGCATCACAAACCTTAATTTACTAGATTGGGAAACAAGATGCTTCTTAGATTTTACAAAACGAACATCGCACGTTGTGTTTTAAAAAAGACCACACCAAATGTACGTTTTCGATGTATTTGTTTCTGAAGGAAAACGTCAACTTTGACTCGAAAGAACCATTGAAGTTGTTCTCAGTCTTCATGCAACAGCGGTTGCACGTCTACATCAATTCATATGTTTATTTTACGTGACCGTGAACGGCTAATTTCTTAAGAATGATGAACAACAGACGGGTAGAATTGGGATTAGCTCAGAAGAGCTGGAATACAACAAACTTTAGGTATAAAGCATCAATATGCAATGCACCAAGATGTAGAACGCAATCAATGCTCAAGAGTGAAGCACACGCTTTTTGTTCATTGTGCAAATAAGCCATAAGCCACCAAAACATTCCGCAATGCTAAGATATATATACATATAAACATATTTAGATACATATAGATACATACATATATATGTGAAAGTCAAATTTTGGAAGTTTTACGTGTCAAACCAACGATGGGCATCTGGCACGCTTCAGCGGAGGACTGAGGATTAATTTCGACCACCTGGGGATCTTTTGACGTGCAACCGAGAGCTCGGCTACACGGCGCCTTTTCTGCAATATGCCTCCGTCATATTACGGGGACCTTAGCCGGGAATGTATGTGTATGTGTGTGTATGTGTGCATGTATGTATGTTTGTATGCGTGCGTGTGCGCGTCCGTGCGTGTATATGTATTTATGTATATATGTATCCTTGATTTCTCTTGTACCAGAATCCTCAAAATTTGCGATGAGCCTGGTTATAGAAATTGCACGATTTACTGGACTTTCGAAGGTGTGGCCCATTGTGTTAGCGACCGGTAGCTTGTAGCGCGTGGGGCGAAAGATCGCGCTGCAGAACCCAGAAATGCTGGCTTCAATCCCCACCCTTGCCTGCTTTAATATGGTCTTTAGAGTGATGCACGCTAAAGATTCCAGGCAAAGGCCCCAGGCTCTTAATTGTACAGCACCAAAATTCATCATCTACAGCCGAGACACCACCACGCTCACTGAGGCTGATTAACTTCCCGCTGTACACAATTACAATTACTGACCCTTTCATCTTAAATATACTTTTTCTCCGTAATAAACACTGTTTAGTCAACCACTATCTTGCTCAACACTCACGGTAGGCGTCCTTGCCCCAGCCGGTGACGACGCAATGGCTTCCCTCATAGACATCCTCAGGCTTGGGCAGGCAGATGGGAGACACGTGAGGGGCGTAGTGGACGTGGCGCGTGAGCTCCAGGACCGCGACGTCGTTCCACAAGGAGCTGTTCTTGAAGTGGGGGTGAATGAAGATGTTTCCCACGTCGTAGTCCTCGTGCGGGTAGAACTCCTTCATGGACTGCGTGTCCCACTCGCCGAGCCGAACCTTCAGGGGCACGCGGTCGTAGCCGCTGCGAGAGAAAAAAAGTTAGTGTCATTGGATTGGGTTGGCCACTGTTTCTGTAACGGGTGAACAGTTTCTCTGCTCCGATATATGCCAAGGTACGCTTTCAGTGTCGATCGCAAAAGTGATTGCAGCAGATGTCAAAAAGAAATCACTCACGTACTGACACGTGCAACTTAACTGCTATGGACTTAATATATGCGCACGTGAGCATTGTCCTCGCAGGAGATTTGTGAAAAAGAGCCACGAACGGATTGTTAAAAATGAGCATCCAGATCGTCAGCGCACTGACAGTTCGACGTACTATCTTAATCACAGTTTGCGGCAACCCGTGGGCGCGTGGCATCGGGTACTCGCAGAGCATTTACCTCTGTTTAAGTAACGAATCTACATTTGTTCTGCTTATGGCTTCCACATCATATTATATCTGGTCTTTGCGTTGTGGTTACAGTAAGAGAAATATATTTACACTTGCAATTGTCATTTCCGTCTGTGCTCATCTCTCTTTCGGTAGGGTTACTTCCTACTGCCCATTTTTTTAACACAATCTAATGGTTGTCATAGAAATTGGGGTTTCGACTTTATTTTTGCAGTCAGCGGACCGCCTCACGATAGCAGCTCACCACATCGTAGGCTGTAGTATCTAGTCTTAAAACTAAGTAGCGAAACGTAGTAAGCAAATTAGCTGAAGGTTCCGACACAAAACTCTTCTGCCAACCAATCAGCATTAGTAATAACTGAATCTTTAATAGTTTGCTAGAGGGAAATAACCAAACCAAAAATGTCACTAAACACGGAAAGAATAGATGGCAAATTGTCGCTTCAAAATATTCTTGCGAATTTTTTTTAATTAACTCTAAATGTTTAATAACAACATTGAGGAACGTGCCAGTTGTAGCGCTCAAAGGTAAAAGTCTAGCGGACAAAGGTAGCACTCACACGAATCGAGCAACGCAGTGGGCGACTGTGAGGATGTACCGACTTCCAATGAGAGTTCCACCACATTCGAACTTCAGGATTTCACTCTCGTACTTGAGGACTGCCGCCTAAACAAAAGAAAGAACATAAATTCATATTAATGTTAGAGCAGGAAGCTGTGATTTCGCTTAGAGTTAAAAGACACCTTTCATTTAATGTGAAGATAGGGTCATACGAACCGTTTTCTTCTGCGACTTCCCATTGACTATTTCGCGAATTTTCAAAACACTTTGTTCAAACTCAAGGTCCTCAAGGGTATAACACATCGAAATAAGGACTTCATCTGGCCATTATCTTCTGTATGCAGAAGTTTTACATTTACAGCAATTAAGTTCAACAAGCTTTTCAGCAGGCATGCATAATAGTAACAGGAAACATCTACCTAAATTTATTGGCTGTTCTAGCAGTATATTAGCCTTAAGAGAATAAGACATCGCAAGCAGTCCCCAATGAAGGCAACGTTGGAGTAATTTCACTTAACACCATAATAAATAGCCCCTAATAAAATTGTAATTTAATATATATTTATTATATGTTGTTATACAATGTATTAGACTATAATCATGATTGTTCTAATTGGGGCAGACATTCACGTCACATGCTCTGAAGATGCTTCAGAAGAACGAAAGTGGACAAGTAGTAAAAATACATTAATTTGGCTACAAATTTAGCTACCAAACCCAGCGGCTCAACCGTTGTCCGCTGTAGAAAGTGATGACTGACTCCTCCGACGTACCCGACAGATGCAGCGATATGCACTGAAAGCTTTTTTACATTAATTCACTAGCCCTGCGGGCGTTTTATGCTCACGTGGAGCATAGCTAGGACATACCGACAAGTTGAAAATAGTGGGATATTTCTAGATTGAGACAAAGTTAAAATTAATAAATTGTATCTACCTTGTCGGCGACAACAAGGTTAAGCTTTCCGAAATATTTACTTGATCTCAGTACACATTCCCCAATATCTAGACAAAAATATTTTGTCTCAACTTTGTTTATTGATTTGCGCGAAAACCATTGCTCAAAACTCGGGTACTCAGGTCTGCCCTTGCTGGTTTTTTATGGCCACGTGCAATTACGTTGTAATGCACGAACTGCTTTTAAAGTTGGAGATCTAAGGCAATTTTGTTTTAAGTAACAAAATTCAATAATTGTAGACCATTGCAAGACCAAAGCTTTCGTCGATTTAAACGAATGTTAAGTGCACAATCCCGAGGAATCACTTCCTACAACTATATTGGAGAAAGAAATTACTCCCCCGTGACCTCTGTGACGTCATATGACGTCATAGGGCACGTGCTGGTACTCTGGTATTAAAGTGAAATGCGACATGTGCTGAAAAAAATCGTTAGTGTCTTGACACAACTTCAAGTGTTTCCCCGCGAAAAATCTTTGTTCAGATGCTGGTGCCCTTTTAAGCACGGTTGAAGCCCAGGTTGCACGCAAGAGAACTGACCTAGCTTGGCAATCCTTTACGGGCACAACTTGTGCCTAATCTGGTTTTGCTCCAAGGCGCTAGTCACAAAGTACTTTCCTTTAAAGTTGCATGGCTGTTTTCTTTTTTTTTTTTGCTTGTCACATTATTACTAAAGCGTCAGACGATAGCCAAGGATGTTGCGTATGAACCGAAAAACTAGTTGCAAAGCCTAAACCTGGCACTTCTTGGACCATTCAACGCCAAACTACCCAGACTCTGGCCGAAGAAGGTCAAGTTTGGCTCTTCCTTGGCTTCTTCGGGTTTTCTAAGGCCCCCAAGTTTCCAGACCAAAACCCAAATTTTCGTTCAAATAACTGTGCTCTTGGGAGAACACCAAGCAAAGATCTCAATTTGGCGTACCTGCCAAGGCCATTCGCCGAACTCGGCCTCCCCCTTGCCGTCCTTGGTGAGGATGCGGCTGTTAATACCATTGTCGTTACGGATGCCACACGAAGCCACGTAGGGCTGCTCCGTGACGGCACTTGGCTCAGCACAGCAAATCTGGTCGACTCCGGGACACTTCTGGTCATTCAGGCCGTCCTGCACGATGAGCCACCAAGAGCAATGATTACTAAGAGATGTTTTGAATAGATGTACCCTTCTCTCTGGGAGTATTATCATTCTATTTATTAACAAACCGCAGTGCAGCTGGATGATTCTCTCACTTTTGACTTTCGGTATAAAAATCAAAATACGAAATAAATAGTTGAGCGAACACGATACAGGCTGAGTTCAGCACGATCATGCTGGCACTGTTTCGATGTCTCAACACACCACGATCTTAACACTTTTGGGACGACAGACAGTGTCTTGAGAAAAAAAAGCATTCACAGTATCAAACAAACGGTGTCTTTAAGGTAACAGTAGCAAACAGCACCAGCACCTCATACTTTATAAAATTATGCAGCGTTGGTTTATGTTTAAAATAAAATCATGAACTACCGCTTCTCTTGTGAACTTAGTTTAATCTGTCTTTAAGAGTAACGTAACATCACGAAACAGTACCACGAGGACGCAGGGAAAAGTACTCCCTCCACGAAGCTTCCAATAATTATGTATATATGTATACTTGCCGGGGTCCTATGATAATGAATGAACTAGCACACCGTACCTCCATGCAATATGTGTGACGAACCAACTTCTGGTTGAAGAATCGACGAGGTTGGCTGCTGTTTAGATTGGAAATAGTTTTGTCTTAATTTTGTATATAAATCAATTGGCATTGTGCTGTTTACAAATAAAATATTACCTACATAATCTGCATAGCCATTACCATAGCAAACCTACCCGTCGGTAACGATTTGTGTTTAATTTCGGATGGTTAGCAAACAGCGAATTACTCCTAACAATTTCGATATCCGTTTGGGAGAAATACCGGAAAATTCGATCAGATAAATAGATTACGTGCACCGAGACACACTGGTCAGTGGAATACATGTACATGACAGATGCCCTAGTGACAAAAATTATGTATGTATTCAGTAAACATATGATATTTTTTACTTTTGGGGTGTTCCTAACAGCCCATGGGCCTACAGAATGGTGCACTTATTACCAGGCACATACATTCAACACATAAAAGCATGCACAGTTGGTGTAACAGACAATCTGTTGGGAAAAGGAAGTGACACGCGAGAAGAAATCTATCTAGAAGCATCATCGGATGTGAACATTGAACATCAAAGAAAGTATATGTTACATTGTATACAGGTAAAGGCACACAAGATAGCTCGAATAGCAATACTAACCAAACAAAATTGCAAACGCATCAAAATAAGTTATTTACTCAAATCAAAGATGTTGGAGCAGTAATTGTATACTAAACTTTTCACGCGTAAAAACATCTGCCTTCCACGCGTTTATTACTTTCTACCCATTAGAATTATATTGAATGCGTTCAAGAGCTCGCATGATTTCTCGACTCAAAACACCCGAATACACAATGGGACCAATATAAGGTCATATACGAACTTTAAGCACCTTATATGTGCCTTCTATAGTTTATACGTCTTATATACTTATTGGACATATCATACACGGACACGTGATCGGACCTGGCTGCGTTGCTTTGGCCCATCGAGGGGCGATACAAGGCATGCGGGGACATAGCGCACGCTCCTCACCAGAGGAATTTCTTCCTTCGGCGGTGGCTTCTTGCGAGCGTCCAAGAGCCCGCTACCGTCCTCGGACACCATGCCTTCCTTGCACTGGTAGTAGGGCACGCAGACGCAGTCGCCCTGTCCACCGAAGTTGCCACCATCCTGAGGTGGCATGGGAGCACCGCCACCGTAGTCCCCGCCGTCGCCTCCTTGCGGGGGGCGGCGCCACCTTCGTTACCGTAGTCTCCGCCACCTGCTTGAGGCTGCATGCCACCTCCTGTAAGTTCCCACGGGCACCCCGCCCAATTTTTAATTACGTTGCCAATGAGAATGTGTACTTTAAATTGCAAGTTATTTCAATAGAGTCGCGATTTATATCGGAATAATATAAGATATGAAAACGGCTCAAGTTTAGTACGTAAGATTATTTAAATTGAAAATATATGTTCTTGAAAGATTTTAGGCTTGATATTAGTCCATTGCGTTAAGTTGAACTACTTTAAACTAATTATTGCTTATTAAAAGCGTATTAGTTGTTTGATTGGGATCTTAATAGGCGACATTGAAAATAACCGAGTATAGTGAAATCACTCACTTCGATAACGATGTGAATAGGGGACAGTAAAACTAGCGACTGCTTAAATTAGTTGAATGTTCAGTTGAATTTTTTTACAACTCATCAATGGTATTAACAAATTCATTACTTCAAGATACTCAATTTGATCACGAGGTAAACAGGGAACAATGAAAGTTATTAACTACATTAATTAGTTGATCTTGAGTCGAAGTACTTTGAACTAATCCAATTTATTAACAAAGGTTTTACTTCACGTTATTCAATTTGATTACGAGGTTAATAGCGCACAATGAAGTAACCGGTCACCTTGACGCCCACCTAAAAACCAAGTCTTACATCCACCATTATTTCGAAGGTCACGTGATTTCTACAGCTCCGTCTTAATCTTCATTCGTGATGCAATTACACAAGACGTGTGTATATATTTGCTCAAATTGTGCTGCATTGCATGGAGAAAAAAAAAGTTTGATTGTGTACCACGAAAAATAGACAGCAGCACAAGTTACAATTGGAGCAAAGCGATCTATAACCCTCCCTACAAACAAATATACATCCCTAACATTCATTTATTCACATAGTTCATTCCCCCTACCACCGAAAAAACAAAATCGGCGGTAGTTATAAAAACTATGCAGTCAAAAATACCAAGATGAGCTTAGAACCAAGACTCAACCCGGAGACAATTATGTTGGCCATGCAGTCAAAGGTACCGGCACGCATGCTCTCCCCCATCTTGAGTGCTGATTAAAGCGTTACGCGCGCCCTTCGTCCTCTGCTCGAAAAAACCACAGGAAAGCTTTCACCAGGTAGAGGTGTTCTCTAATTTACGCCAGTTCCTCATTTGTTCATTCAACGTCAGTTTACTTGCATCCTTGATTCTTTTGTCAAACAATCGCGCAACCTTACACTAAAGCGTTCCTTTGGGTAATCGTGGACATTGCTTGCACGTGACGTCTTCGCATCATGCCACTGGTCCTACTTGTTTTTGCCAAGAAAAATAAATTTGGGAGTGCGAAATATATGCTAATGAAGGTGCACGCTTTGTTGCAAGGCCACCACAATGACCGCCGATGCGAGGCCAGTGCAAGCCGTGTATTTATTATTACTTAAACGAATGAAATGGCGCGAACAATACGAGGACGAATGAAGGCACGCGTACGACCTGGTGCTAAGGTTTTAGCGCAACCTTTCGTTTACAGCCAAGCCGACAGGGGTGCACATGCTACGTGCTGGTTGGACCAGTTAACCTGTCGGCTTTGCACCACGTGATCACGCTCTGCTGTATTGTCAAGCGCATAAAGCGAGGCTTGGCGATAAAAGGCAAGCAACCGACTGCTCCGGCGCGCAAGAAGATTCCACCTCCCACTCAGCTCAGTGGCGAATGGAGCATTAAAGTCCATAATGATTTATTTGATATCTCTCGTTACAAGGATCTCGGCAGCGCAGATCAAGGGTCACTAGAGATGCGGCTTGACAAGGTTTGGGCCCAATTAACCCTTTTTGCCAAAACCGACAGCGACAACTAAGAATGATCCTGTGTGCTCCTTTCCTCTCTGCATCTTCCCAACACCACGTAAGTAAGGTACAACTGCTGAAGTTTCGACATCACCGAAAGGGGTAAACCCGAAGCGCTGATTGGCAACGAGTTGTTTGTGTCCCGTTTGGCTTAGACTCATGTCATTTAATCAGTGAGGACATGAGTTCCAGTCGAACGCTGTCGCAGTTCGTATACAATCTGCGTTTGCCTCTTTAGGTGGCGTCAGAAATTGAACCCTGCGAGCTTGCTATCAAGGAGCTGTTGATCCATCACGTGGTCACTGAAGGGAGCGAGCGCAAGACGCGGGTAGCGCAGTTGGTCGCCCGGCCCTCGCCCGCTCGACTGCGTATCCTCAGTCATCTGCTACAGCCGCTTCTATGCAGCCAGTTCCCGTCATTCCTTTCGCGGTCGTACGATTGACCAAAATCGCGCTACACTGGATACAGTATAGCGCCTGTACGCGTTCCTTGATTCGTCCATCACTTGCTGGCGTTTTCACGTTTAGAGGCTGGTTCACACACTTGCGTACAGCTTACGGCCATGTCCGCCTCTAAAACCTCTTAAAATTTCTTGCCGACGAGGGAACACACTGGCGCCATCTATCGGGTAGGCATTGAACACGGAGTTTTTGCATATGTCTTTTCTTGCGCATCAGTTATTTATATTTTGGCGATGTTAAAAACGACCATTTCTCAAACATAGCATGTTGATTTGATCTCGCAAATACCGCAACACACTCGCTCTAGTGAAATGCAGTTTTAGGGTCACCTCATAGATGGCTCCAGCGTGCCAGCGTGCTCTCTCGTCGTAAGAGGTGTCGAGAGCTCGGTCCTAAGCAAACGCAAGTGTGTGAATGGGCCGTCAAGGATTACACTTGTGGCGCCCCCTACTATAGTGGCAATGCGTACCGTACAGTCCACCCCCGCCCTGACCATAACCGCCACCGCCTTGGACGGGCGGCATGTCGAGCGGAGGAAAGTCTTGCTGGACGGGCGGCAGAACCTCCGGGGGTGGTAAGCGTCCGCCACCGTACTTACCGGCGATGCCGTCACCCTGGGGCAAAGCCCAGGCGCATGCCAGCGCCGCAAGTGTCACCAGCAAGAGACGCCACATCCTGGGAACGTCTCTGTGGAAGACAGAGAAGCGAAACAAACATCACATATTTTTCTCTGGTTTGCTAAAACAGCGCACAAGGTCAAGGGTGTAGGTTTTTAGAGGAACCGTGGAAATATTCACTATTACTACCTTTTCTTGTTCTCAGCCTCGTAAACTGTAGCAGAAAAAAGTCCGGGTCTTCGAAGAACGTTACTAATTTGCCGTGTGTTGTTAAGATGCCATGTGCATTTAAGTTTTAAGGTTTATCCATTTATCATTGTGTCAAAACCATTTATCGTTTAATCAAAACGAACAAGGCTGATAAAGGACAAATCACTTCCTTTTTCTGACATTCGTATCTTGTAAGAACTGCTTTCTGCAGCTTAGAGACTATGTGCATAATCTATGCTTATTTTCTTTTTTTCTTTAGAATGACGAGTAGGGCTAAGAATAAACACTTCAAAATAAGCGGGGAAAAGTCTATTTGTAGTTTCCACGAGCTGCAAGAAAATGTACTTATAAAGCTAACCTTCCTCGAGTTTAATGAGCATGGTGGAGGTGAGGCCTAAAACGTTGCAATGCATAAAAAAGAACTGTCACATAACTAAAAGTTACGTAACGACCTAGAGAGACTGCACGCGGGAGTAGGGTCTCCGGGTTCTCTCACTGTTAGCTTTTATTCCACAGCCCCTCATTAGGCTTGCATATATAACAAATTTCCAGGCATAAAAGACAAAAAATTTGAACATGCCGAAAAATATGTTAGTTATCCAGACGTTTCCCTGCTCATTAACGGTACCAGCACACCCTTCCTGGGAGGATTGAGCAACCTATATTTTACAAGAAGGAATCGTTACTTCAAAATATTCCAAATTTTTCGAACATGCTCTTAAAATCGTAGTTATGATGCGTAATATTCACTACGTGCATATTTTCTTTTCAAACACGGGTTGAGTCGACTTCTAAATAAATAATTTTGGAATTTCAATCTGGTGCAAGGTTTAAAAACAATGTGTACTTATTTTAAACAAATATTGCTGGATCTTTTTATGAAATACCAGATAACTTCAATCAGGACGTCATATTTTAGATTATTTTAGAGATAGAAACGTAGATTCTACGTTTCTAAATTTTAGTTGCCCGGTAAATATCAGTTTACACTCATTTACACACGCGACCTCGAATATATCATATGTCCATAATTTTGCCTAAATAAGTATAATTAACCATAGTCGAGGCAGCCACACCAAGATCGCATTCTCAAGGAGCTGCAAAACCGCAAAAAATTAACCGACAGTTCCTTTTTTTAATAATTGTGCGAGTCCTTCGTCAAAATAAATATTATCTTGAGATGGGTCCATCCCAACGCCACAGTCTGGATATCCCTCACATGTGGAGCAAATAAGTACCACTTGCCATGTCGAGTTCCCTCAGGCCCGTTTTCTTTCTCTGGAGAGTCAACTCTCCAGAGAAAGTAAAGGCCGATCAATACCGCAAGTGCAACTAAACGAGACATCTTGGCCAACATAAAGAATCAGGAGGCATTCTTTCCGCGAGGAAAAGGGCATCATTGACGGACTGCCAACGAGGACTCCGGAGGTTTCCTTGTCCGAAAACCCGTCTTCTAGATTTGTTTATTACTCCCCAACTGGTAATCTTTTCGAACTCCGCCCACGGCTTCGAGGTTGACAAGTCTTGAGCAAGCCAAGTGTTTGCAATGAGTCATGATCGACGCGTGAATCACGGCTTGACATCGCGTCTGCTAACCCTGACCCAGTGTAGCGAAGGTGAAGAATCCGTCTGCGCAATTTCGTTCTACGCAAGACAGTCTAAGAATACCTTTTAGAATAAACTGGCGCTGCAACTAAAGGGACGTTGCAATAAAAAGGTAGATGTAGAACGGTTGCAGGAGCCATCAACTAAAATAGACGACGAGTCTCCTGCCTTTCCAAACTTGACATCTACTCGTAGTATTTAGTACCAGTTCGGACCTTATCAAAAAAGATGGGCACCTTAAGTTCACATTCGTTCTGTTTTGCGCAGGTCCATCTTTCCTTTAGACTTCCAAGGTCTGAAGCTGCATTATAACTTAAAAGCCACGCAAATATTGGTCTTACGAAGCAGCTGAAACTTTCCACGGTCATGTTTCTCTGCCAGGAAAGAAGCACCGCTACAAACTAACCAACAAAGCCGCCTTGAGCAACACTTCGACAGGTAAAAAGTCCCAGTGGAGGGCAGAGAGCGAAAGTTAATGGGGGATAATAAGCTGAGAGGTGATGAAAACAACGATTACCTGCGTCACGCTGCACAGCACACCTATTACGTACATTTTGGTTTATTTGTTCCCTTTGTTTTCAACTCGGCACGTGTTACCAAGTCTGAAGGACACTTAACTGGCCACGCTCGCAGACAAAAGCAAGTCTTGGTATGAAGGAAAAAAAAGCGTAGCAATATTGTGTACCACACATAACTTTCACGATATAAATGTTTGGAAACCCAAACAAACCATAAATTCAACAACAGTGTCGTTAAGTACAAAACGAGCGTGTTGGTAACGGTACATAAACATGAGGAAGATACACAGAAACGGGGACGGACAACGAAGACTTCCAAGGATCGCAAGTTTTGATTTATATACCCGTAAATAATTTTGAAGAAATAAATGTCTTGGAAGGAAACTGAAACCATAAATGCATCACTTTCTGCGTTCGAAACAGATGTAACCAAGGTTAAAAAGAAAACGAAAATGTCCCGAGTCAAAACGAGGGTGTTCTTAAATACAAAATAAACACAATAAAGAATGAGGAAACCGGCGAAGTGTTTTTGTTGACCTTGAGACTAACGCTATAAAATACCGGAAGGCTGACGCCAAAAAAATTTTCAGAGCCTCGTTAATTTTAATGGGGTGTTCTTAGAATCAACCCCCGTGGCCTGTGCAAGGTTCCGATATTCTTGGTATCGCAACCCGGAAAACCGCCCCTCGCAGTATATAGTGTCAAGTTTGCACGTTTTCAATACTCATGGTCGAATAACGTCACGTGCGGCCAAAACTTTAGGCTTTTATAAAATTAAAACAATGAACAATGCCAATCAATGTTGCACATTCTACTGAATAAAGATGCTTGTTCGATGTGTACTTTAGAAGAGCTACGTAAAGGAAAAGCGGCCTTTGATTACCGACGCTTCCTATAACATAATTCGAGACTAGACGACATCCACACAGCGAGCAAAGCATGCAAACATTAAGTGTATACACCCACGTAAATGATTAAAGTTATGCTTGGAAACGGCTACAGTAGAAGCAAAACTAGCCTCAACTTAGAATGAAACTAAAAATTTTGTCGCGTGATAAAGCCAAACTTCATATCAATCGCATTCCCGATCTGTCAAGCAGTCACGCCCCTTTTTAGCCCCAAGTTATTGCGAAAGCACAGAGATAACAGAAACGGCTAGAACTTTAAGGTAGGAAAGTTTGGTAGGCAGCTAAAGTCGCTCCTTGGATACGGCGAGCAAAGGACACCCAAAAATCCTTGTTAAGTCGTCGCTATTACTCAATTTCCACAGCAGAATTTGAATGAGTGAAATAACACACAGTCAAGCAATGAGTTAACTACTCTACCCTTAACTGGCTCGTCCAACTTCTCGACTTAGTTTCAAACCTATGCTGTTGCCAGGTCGTTAAGCACATGGCCTATTCAGCGACTCATTCACATCGCTCTCATACAAAACAGTGGTTGAGGTTCTGGAACATTAGATGTAGAGCTATTAACCCTTTGCCCGAGTGTATACCTGGCAAACATTCTCAAATTTTATGGCGTTGCACATTAGAAACGTTGCTTAATCATTGCAGGTATCTATCCTTGTGGGGACGAACTACCGAAAAAATAGCAAGTAGCCTTCATTTATCCTAAAGGATTTCCGACTTGGTTGAATGCGAGCTCAAAACAAAATTAGAGGAGCTCATTTCCGCTAGTATTAATCGGCATCATGATGGTCGTACCATTCTAAATAAATCCGTATTCTACTTGAGCCTGCCATCCTAAATTTTTGAAGACTACTGGAACGTTAAATGATATGGGCCGTAAAACAGGGACAAAATAAGAGGAATTATGTAGTACGAAGTAGCTTATCTTTCCATTTTAATGCCAGAACATAAAAATATTTGGGCTGCAACTACGTCGCGATCTCGTAAAACCATTGGCATCATTCACATTCGAACTTAACCACAGGCTAACATAAATATATCCCTTTTACATAGGTTAAAGACCCCAAGAAATAAATCCGATGAATGAAGCAGTTGCTGGTCATTGACACTGGCTTTGACCATAAACAACCCCCTGACGCTATTTTAAGCATGTCCCAGGCCACGAAAAACACTACCCCAAACTGCAAAACATCGATCGAAAACAAACAACCAAACAACAACAGCAGGACATTGACATAAACTACCACGCACCTTAAAGCAGACACTTGCCAAGCAGGAGCGACAGCACCACCGAAAAGAACAAGATATCTGGCTGAACCCGCGCTGAGCGGAGCACGCAAACGGACGCGAGCACGTAGACCGTATGTCCGGAGGCCAGAAAGGATGTAGAAAATATACGAGGTACGCGGCGAGCGGTTCCGGCGAGGACTGCCTGTTTAAATAAGTAGCAAGGCCGGTTTCGGGCAGATGTCATGCGCAGTAGAAGAGGAGTGTCTGGCTAAGCGTCGACGACGTCTTCGCTGCTGCAGCTTGGCCTTCAGCTACCTCACCGATCGGGCCCTCCGGCAATCACCAGAGATCTGCGCCTCTCTCCCCTACAAGCCCCTCTTCTCCTCTCGCCCCTTTCTCATTAATTTTGTGAGGGAATACAGCGATAGATGCTAGTAAGAGGAGGAGGGAGTGAGATGTCGACGGGCTTTCACTTTTTCTTCTGGGAAGTGGCGGCGGCGGATCGTCGGGAAATCAAAGTTGCTTGCGTCACGATGCAACGTCTCTTGACACGTGTTGATTCAGCAGCGAGCCAGACACACCGGTCGTGGTGGAAGAGGTTGCTAGATAATCTCCGTAAAAAGGGGGCGGGCGTGAATGGAGTGACGTCGGACTTTGACAGGTTTATCGTAGGAGTTTCGATCGAGCGATGACTACCGGTAACCCTTGGTGACGTAGGAAATTTTGAAATAGAGAACGATGGACGGGTGTCTTTAAAATGGCTCTCCAGGAAAACGTAAAAGTCAAGTCAAGTTATTGCTTATTTAAACTATTCAGTAATACCATCTATGTAATGATCAGCAGTAGGAAGTGTGCCAATAAGTAGTCTGCGGCCTTTTCCGGACACATCGAAATAACCAAATGCAAATATCGTTAATCCGATTCCGGAAACCAGACACGTTAAGAATGGTATATCGGAAATGATTGTGCGGAGTCTGAAGAAACTAGGCTCGTGCTTGTCTGATTCAACATGACGAGACGGCAAAGTAGCCAAAAGATGAAAACAGCCACATATACTAAGCCAACACGCTCTTGACAAACAATCCCGCGTTTGCCCATAACTGGTGAGGGAACCGCGCTTTCGCAGCAGGCGTACGACGTGTCCAAAAGCGGGCTAGTGTACGCCTGGAAAGTTTCAGTGGCAAAATGGCCGTCATCGAAGCCCACATATATATCGGCGTCAACTGCCCGGAACGGGCCCCATTTTCCCGTCGTCATTTTTGACAATTTGTTATAACTTTTAAATACAGATAATGTAAGTTCTGAAACTTAGGCACCTAGTTCGGACCGCAAGCGCTACGTTCGGACTGATGCTGAGAATTCGGCAATCCGTTGTTTATCGCTTCATTAAAAAACAATACACTTTAATTTTACTTTTCTTTTACTTTTCTTTTAGGGGGGGGGGGGGGCGGGGGCATGACGACGCACTTTTTGGCGCTGCATGACCGGCTTCGTCGGATCGTGACATCAGCCATGGTCGAACTTTAAATGTAACGGAGTATAGAGGATGGAAGGTGTGCCCCTGGGGGTTTCAGCACATATGCGCCATTCTTGCAATCAGCGACAAAGGGGTTTCCTTCATAACGATTGGTCGCAGATCGTCGGTCTTCAGCTGGTTGAACATAATGAATACAACAACCATGTCTCTGTCTAGCCTGGAGAGGACAGGGTGTGCAATTTGACGTGCGTGCTCCAACCTGACATCAACAAGGAACCGAGACGCCAACAAACGAGGAAAGAACGCACCTGGCTAATGACAACCCAGCGCTCCAGTTGACATTGCGCAAACCGTCGCCAAGGGAATAGGGGGTAATGTAACGTTTGAGAGTCGAGCTTTTTTTTTTTTACTCTTTTTTTTCTGAAGCTTTTGCTGACGCCACCAGTGGTGTGCGAGAACTATACGTGTGTGTGTTTACTTGTCTGGATTTTAAGTACGCCTATTAGCGGCGAGACGTTTCTGGTGGTACCCTCTTACCGTTTATATCAATGACGTCACGAGGAGGCCATACCTCGCCTCGGGTCCCTGCCGCGGTGCAACCGCCCTATAATCTCGCGGCTAAATAAGCATTTTTTCGCTCACTTACTCTCCTCGCCTTGACGAAATGTTGTTGCTACATCTACATCGCAATCTGTTGACATACATTACCCCATCGTGATGAGAGCAGTTGTTGTCGTGGCTACTTACCATCGGTCGCGAACAACAAGTTCAATGGCGTGTCTAAAGAGCAAAGTTGAAATTTGAAGTCATCGCATTCTTAAACCAACACCATCATAAGTTGAAAATCTGACATTCTTCTTATTTTCGCCGTTGAAAGCAGAATTAATCCCACTATAGACGTCATAGTGAGCGTTTGCGGAATTCTGAAAGGCCGACCACAGCTGCATATTTTATTGCGCACGTCGTTTTTGGCGACGTGAGCGATCGAAAGCGTCGCAGTGGTCGGCCTGCCACGATTAGCCGAATGCTGACACCGACGTCAGCAAAGGATTTCTCATCGACGGAACTAAGAGTAATGTAAAAACTTCAATATTGGCGGCGTTGGCAGTGTTGGTTACAGAGCGCAATAATTTCGAGCTTCCACCATGCTTATTATGCCCGAGTCCCACTAGAGAGACAAACAAAACAACCGACACGGACAAGGCTCCAACACTTGCAGCGTGCTCGCAATGGTACCTTTGGCAAGCGTTTAGTCGTTCGGTGCTCGTGAAGTAAGCACCAGTGACTGCAAGCCTGCCAAAGACACCCTCGCGTGCATGATGATCGTGTTTGAGAATAGCCTCCTTTATTTTACAAAAACCTGTCAAATCGCTAAAAATGGTTTGAAGCTTGCTGTCGGTTGCTTCGTTTGTTGCTCTAGTGGGACTCCGGCATTACAAACACCATCTAACTTGTTTTCCCCAAGGTAATGAAGTCAGGAGAGGGAACCATAGAAGGGCGCCACCAAAACATCTCGCCGCCAATAGTGGAAGAAATTATGATTTTAAAAACAATATAAAAAAGGTAGGGACAAATTAATGTGGACTAGGCTGACGATAATAATAATTGGAGAAGGGGAGCTAGGGGGACAAAGGACAAGCACAAGTCACCAAACACAGCTCGCTTGCACCTTTGCATTAATTGCATGATCATCGTGGATTGGGCGCTCTTTCTCTCGTAATTTATTAGTGGCACTATTTTCTAATTATAAAGAACCAACTCCCAAATTTCAACAGTACTAAAATTTAAATACCCATAGTAAAGATTACCTAATTTGATTCAATATTCCTCGTAGTAAGCACCGGCCTTTCGCGAACGAGCTATATCAATGAGGGAGAGAGCGACAACATACGTACTGAGGCTTTCGATGAACTTGCGTTAAACACTACGCATCACAATACCAAAGTTCACACCTGCGGCAATTTATTCTTGAACAAGAGAGCCTAATGCGAAATATACTCTAGCTATATGAGAGCGCCTTCCGAATTCTCAATATTCTGACTCTAAAGGGAAGAGTGTACACTAAACCTATTTACACCCTTAGGAGTGTACACCCAAAGACTGACACACACGGCTACCCTTTTTCAGCACATTTACCTCGAGTAATCAATTATTTATATTTGTAAAATAGGGTTCTGTTGCATAGGACACCTCTCATTTTTCAGGGGAGTAAAAAAGGGTGTGACAATGGGTGCTGCGATGCAAAGCGGTGAAGCGACGATCTACACTCTTTAAAGAGCTTTAGCGAATGTTCCTTTAGCAATGATGTTGAAAAATTATTGCCTCTTCCAATGCTTTTTACGAACAACAAACACGTTAAAACACCCCAAAAACAATTGTGAGATATAATAGAGAAAAGGGCAAGATAAGTGTAACCTCAATAATCGATGAGACATCCTGCAGCGAATGACTACATTTCAATTGTCGAGAATTGAGATGGTGAAGCGGGCAAGAGTATTGCAATACAGGTCTCAAGCATGCTTCATAGTTTTACGTGTTTTTTTCTGTATGTGTATGTGTGTGGGTTCAATACTTGTAATTGTATCTGTATGTGCGAAGTGCAGTCCTAGAGAGCTGCGCAACGTTTCTAGGAAGCTGCCATGGTCATGTTTCTCGGGTGCATACCTTGAAAACAAAACAAAAAAAAGGATTCTGGCCCTTGGGCAAAGTACTTTAGACCTTGAAGGATGTAAAAGTTTTTTAGTTTGTGGGCAGCCAATGGCAATGCTGCAGACGACGGACGTCGTCAATACGTCACGAATCCTCACCTGTTGTAGCTTTCCGTGTAGATAATTTTCTACTAGGTAATCTTAGACTTGTTTCTCTATAAAATATTGGTCGGCGTAATTTTATACTGTGTACACCAAACGCTTCATTTTAGGGCGAGTGTTTATACGCTGGTATACATTAGCCCAAAATATGCCAGTTGAGGTCACAGCAAAATTCAAATAAAAACATACTCTTCTTGAGATCAAAGCCGACTCACGTTGTGCTCGACCGTCCTGGGTGGCTGCCTGAAAATGAGAAAACAAATTTCAAAATTTGCCAGCGTTGTCTATTCATGTACGTCCCACATAAGTTAAATATTGAGTAGATGTTTAATAGTGCGCATCTTGAGTCGTATGCTTAACTTGCCGCACGCGCCATGACAATTTATCGAATTAATGTCCATTGTTTTACAGATGACGTCCCTCTGTTTCCCTGTGTTCAATACACCTGAGAAAAAATAGGTAAGACTCAACTTTGATATTTAAGTAGGTTAATGTTAACTTCTTCTGTTTTTCACAACTTCATTTGAAAACAAGTTTACTGAACTGAACAGCTTAACCGCGTAAAAAGCAAATTCGATATAACATTTAAAACGCATGCAACAGCAAAACTAAGAAATAGTTTTGCAGTTGTCGGGTTTAAAACACCACAAGCCTCAGGATGTCCAGCTCAAGAATAGAGTGCAAAGCACATCGTTATTTTTTCCGCGCTATGCATTTGGTGGAGTTCATCAAGATTCTCAGAGAAGCGTCGTCAAAGTAGAAAAAGTGGTCGAGAAGAATACATTGCTATAGAGAGAGAATAGGTGTTTATTTAGAACAACGACGAGATCAACTTGCTAAAAGGTTGATTTGCTACTTCTCAAAAGAAATGCTATAATATAATACATATTTCAATTATATACATGAACCTTCTATAACAGTTCGAATAATCGAGTATGAGAGAGAAAATAAATTAGTGCTTTCGTGGCCTTATGTGCGTCTCCAGAAGTTGGCCAAGGCCCAAGAAGGTGGGGCTGAACAAGTTTTTCCTTTGGTCCTAGTCCCAGCTCTATTTTCAACGTGTTTCTTTCAAAAATGTATTTATTGCATATACGCAATAGGTGGTCACTATCTTTGAGTGAAGAACATGAAGAGCGCATTCATTGGTGATTCTTGTTTGCCAATAAGATGTAGGTGTTGCTTCGTATATGCGACGTTGAGGCAGTTGATGAAGTGCTGTCTTTTGAGCTCTTGAGAGGTCTCGTGGCATGCAAAATTCTAAATTGGGGTCAGTGTGTTTTAGGAATATGCACTAATAACGTGGGTCTGTCCATAACGACGATGTTATTTCACTGGCGCTTGTTCGAGTGACAGTATTGGAATCATTTCTTAGATTGCTATAAATCGACTATTAAACTACTCTAAATATTGGTAAAACTAGCAGCTTTCATTTACAACCATTCCAGATAACGGTATAGTTTCATGCCATTTCTTGCACGTGTCGGTCTTTCTTAATATTTTCAGTGTACTATAAGAGTTTATTCCGATTTAATCACTCCTTACAAACGATAAACGTGAAGTGTCTAGGTGCCAACAATATGCAAAACCCATTGGACGAGACAGTTTTAGGCGACTGCGCTGAATTCGCTTTGGTTAAGCCCGCATTGATCGGGATTAAAAAAAATTGACCTTTCGTTTTATTCATTTTTTTCATCAATAATCATGATCACCATCTTTCATCATCAACTTTAACCACCAGCCTGTGGTTAAAGTGTCAACAACGCGGCCGTATACACTGCCACGGCGAATCGGTCTTCCGTATTGTGGGAGACTGTACGTTGCAGCATAATATCTGCACAAGCCCCGCATCAAACTCGCAGTGAAAGGTGATGTACTCAACAAAAACGCGTCATTTCTCTAAATTCACCGAATGGAACATGGGAAACATGTGTTCCCATAGACCAACTCAACTCTGACGTCACGCATCTGCGGTGGCGCTGCCGTCGGCACTGCGCATGCGCAGAAACGTCGACTCAGACGAATCTGGTTCCTGCGCACGCGCATTGCCCACACCCGGTGTGGGCAAACTCGGGCTTGTTTCTTAACAGTGTATCGGTCAATAACCAGATACAGTTTTTTTTTAATAAGCATTATACAGGGTGTTTCATTTTATTTCGAACATACTTATTTTAAAAAGCAACAACGTGAAAGCTAGAGTGTTGCGTCTTGTGCAGGTGAGTTATTCGACAAGGTGGACACATCTACGAGGAGGTAATAGTCACGATAAGTCGAAAAATTAACTAAACTTTGTTAAACACCTTTTTAATTATTTAATATAAAAATATGGTCCCGATTAGAGACATCATGAGCGTCTTCTACAACCACTAGATCAGTCAATTTTAGAAGGATTTGGAGCACGTGGTAAGCGTGGGGTTGCTCTGAAGTTTCCAATTCTGCAACAAACGCAATGCCGGCGGTCTGAAGACGTGGTTCATAATCTTTTCATCCCCGTTTTCTAATCGCCAGCGTTGCACCTGTTTAAACGAGTGAAAACTAAAGCACCGCCGCGCTTACCACGTACTTCAAATATTTCTAAGATTGAAGGATTTAGTGGTTTTAGATGACGCTCAGCGAGTTTCTAGTCAAAACCATATGTTTGTTTTCACTAATTGAAAGAAAGTAATGAACACATTTTAGTTAATTATTTTATTTAGCGCGACAATTATGTCCCTGTATAACGTCCCCCTGCACAAACAAAAATAATGTACCTTTCACCGTTTTTTTTATAAATCTGTTTGAATTTAAATTAAACACCCTGTATAATCCATGTCACTCGATGGTGTTTTTCAACTGCCATTGTGCAGTGTTATAAGAAGATGGTCACTGGCACAAGAGTCCTTTTCTGGAGTGGGCGGAGCTTTGTTTCTTGTGGGGCGGAGCCTCTCTTGTGAAACTTAAGTTGCAACCGGCTATTGGCACTAGATCCAACCGTCGCGCCCATAGCGGCTAAATCGAGAACTAAACCCATGAGGACGTCAACGACATTAAATATTTGTTTGTGCTTCAGACGCAACGCTCGGCTGGTGTTTCCGAACGTCTTCGTTAGCCTTCGGTTTGAGGCTTGTGTTCAATTAGGAAAGCTCCAATAGATCCCTTTCCGACATTGTGAAATGATGCATAGATTATGCGCAGCTGCCATTAGTTGGTTCCATCGCTTCCGGCGTGAAGCCCGTGATTGGTTCCGAGTTCGCACCGAGCACTGACGCAGCACTCGTATGGAATGCGTTTCGATTCGAGTACGCTCCGAATGCTGACGAAGAGCTCGTGTTCAATGCATGCTCACGGTTCATGACCCACTAATGGTGGCCGCACATAATCTATGCGTCATTTCGTAAATTCGAAAACGGTTTATTAAACACGAGTCTCAACCAAACGCTGAAGCAGCCCTCGTTTTCGTTCCCTGTCCCGAATTAAATCGAAGAAAATTACGTAAATGCAAACAAGATGGACAAGAGGATTCTCCTCGCCAATTGGCTGTGTGGAGAAAAAAACGTTCTGTTGCAATAAAGTGAAAAGCGCAACTCGCGCGCGTGCTCTGAAACGCTAATACGACCGTTATGAAGTAATGTCTGCCGACAGCAATTCCTGCGCGCTCCACTGGGTTTTCTACATGCCATATAAGCTATTCCTGCACAGCCCTCACTTTGAGTATCTGAGAGGGACGATAGTTGCGGGCTTGACGGTGTAAAAGTGTCGGTAGTCATTCTGCAAGGCAAATTTAAGAGCTTACGTGCCGAACCAACCGAGGGCATCTGGCACGCGTTAGAGAAATTGTGGGTTTATTCACGGGGATCTTGATAACAACTGAACTTTTGGGTACGTAACGCCCTCTCTGCGATAAGGTTGCGATATTATGTTGACTGGAACCGTCTCAGACTGGTGTGTGCTTATAGTAAGTTACAGGTTAAGAAGGTAGCGGCAAATGCCTCTCAAAGGGAATCATATATCCCTCCACCACCTCTGCATCCAATAGCGTCCCATCGTTTGCGTGACGTCGCGGCCAACGCGCGAGGAGGGTCTTGCCTTTCTGTACATATTTGCTTTATCTTTCGACTTTGACTTAGCATTGTGGAAGCCACGAGAGGGAGATTAGAGTTTTCCCCCTCCGATGGAAACAAATGCGACTTTCGGGGATTAGCTTCCCCCTCTGATGGATACAAAGGCTGCTTTCAGGGGCTCGGTTCCCCCTCCAAAGAATACAAAGGTCGCTTTCTTAAAAGTGGGGGTCGGAGACAAGTTGGCACCACTCTGTGGCCATTATCTATCCATTGAAGCGGAACAAGGAGCGTTTCCAGTGAACTCTTCTTTCGATTGCGGAGGGATTTGAAACCGGCGCATCACGCTCGTGGGAGGAGCTTCTCCTACCTTCTTGACTTGTAACCGACTATAGCGTCCTGTAGAACCTATGCATCAAAAGGGATGCCGAAGTGGCAACGAAAGACGTCACAGAAGCCTTCGCATTTTGTTGTCGGATATCGTGATCCTGTCGGTTGGTCGCAGAAGTTCCTGCAAGTTTCGCTGTCGTCGCCGCGTCCCATTTCCTAACTGTTGAAGTTTCCGTGGACTATGAAGCTGGAGCGTGATCTCCAGCAAAACAAGCGCCTGTCGCATTTACCGCTGCTGCTGCGCCGCCGCCAGGATCGCGGCAGGCAACAGCATGACACTTATGACGTCATCAGGCGAAGATCATAGGACAAATGAACACGCTGTAGACGCAACAGTCGGAAACGCGTCCCAAGAACCAGAGCTTACTGCGCCAATCACAAAATAAGCGTCTGTGGTTTGTTATATGTAACAGACAAAAACACCAAGTACACGTACATTACTTTGAGAAAGAGCTGGGTATGTGCTCACATCATTGCTCAACCTCGTGGCTAGTGAACGCCCTCCGTTTTTTTTTTTTTTAAACTGACCAACTCTCTGCGTTGTTGTTTTTGTTGTTTTTTTTTGCCAGTCGCTTTAAATATAGTTTTGAATTATTGCGGCATCAACATCTTTGTTCGGAAAATAACATGGCGGGGGGGGGGCATGCTAAGCGAAAAGGCATCTGAAGCACCAGCAAGGACCAGACTACTCTAGGATACTTGGAACCTCTTATGATCAACCAAAATGGCGTTCACAGCGCGACGATCGCGACCCAGTGGGATTTAATGTGGCCAGGGTAAAAGTACGTCCAACATAATTTCAAGAAAATAGTGACGGGACAAAGGAGAGTTTTGCACTTGTCATTATTCTAAACCCCGTAAAACGGGCACAGGATGGTGCCCATCTTACTTATTTTAAATGTCGTCGATAGTTTACTGTACTCCTTTACCATTAATATGAATGTGTTTTTCTTTATAGAAAATGAGTTGTATAAAAACGAATGGCATCGTGTTTTCCTTGACTGCCTGCCGTATAGCTTACAACATCCAGTGCGCCCAGGATGCGGTCCTCTACCTTAACCATGTGGGAGTTGGATTCCAGTGCCGTCACGCCAGAGTACATACAACACCGTCGGGTATGGGGGAGTGACTCCTTTTCGGCCTGCGGAGCGCAAGATCTGGGATCCAGGGTTTGAACCCTGACTGGTTATTTTGCAAAAGAGTCCTTGAAACGACGAATACATTACCTCAATTGCTTAGCGAAATAAAACTCCAATATTTTCAGTTGTATCCCCTTTGGCAACTAAGTCCAGCCTAGCGTCACTGGCAATTGAGCAATGGGTAAAGTCAATCCTTGAACAAAGGAAATAGGTAAAACTGGCGTCTCTGTCTATTTCTAACCTGCCTATCAAGCTATATAAGAAATAAGTAACCAGAAAGCCTCAGAGCCGTAAACGACGACTAGCTTCGGGCTAACGTAAGTTTAGCAAAGCGTTGACTTCTACTCTGATGCTTTCAGCAAGTTCCTTTTTCAAGTTCTGCCTTTCTGTTTGACACTACCTTCCTTGGCAGAACTTACGCTCGTACTATGATTCAAGAGAGCAGGTAGAAGTGCACTTACTTACCAGACAGCTTCTGCCGCGACCAGCCGCGAAGACGCACTCCTCGGCTATCACTGATTTCGGAAAGAGCATGCGTTGCCCCAAGTTTAGAGCCGAGGGGGAGAGCGTCCTTGGCGAAAGTCTTCTTCTAACAAGTTTAGCAAGCACCATATGAAACCCCCTCCTCTTCCCCCGATTGAAAAACCGGATCGCTTTCACGGTGATCTGAAAGAGTGCGCCTTTTCCTGGGCACGCTCCTGTGAACTGATATCTGGTTGTCGGTGTCATGCGCAATTTGTGTTGCACGGTGGCAATGACATATAAGCTTCGAGGCATGCCCGAAGCTGCGCAACCTTCACGCCCCAGCACCTTTCATGACGACAGGATATCATTGACAACATTGTAGACACCATCATCATGGTCGCACCATCGCCCTGTTGTTCGGAGATTCCTGCCTAGAGTTTGTCATTTGGTTTTCTTGTGGCACGTGATAGTCCAAAATATCTTCCAGGAGGCACTCCGTAAACGTGACGAACCAATCTCCAGTGTTTTGCCCAAAAGAACTTGAGTGTTTAGTGTTTGTTCGCTTCTGTGATTTTCTTCGCTTCCACTCATGGCTGAAGCAAAAGACACGAATCCTCTTATGCTTCTTCTAGGGTTTGAAAGGTATCGATTATACTAAAATGAGTATTATTGCATATTGTACAGCATAGATTTCTGGATAGAATTAGGACAGCGTTTTGGTTAAACGCTATCCGTGTCTGACGTGTTTTTTTTTATGTGTGTGTCCCTCGTCTTTTTTTGCGTTTGCATACCAAGATAAATTTCTGGAACACTTGCATTTGTCACGCTACAAAAAAGACACATCTACGTTCGTCAGACCGTAGTGCCCTGTGCACACCAAAGAAGAACATGAGGTGCCCGATCTTATGGACTTTCATCCCTCGAACACAAAATCTAGGAGGCACACTGTCTTTCTCATCCCTTCCACGGCACAGTCACGTACTCTGCCCTCGATGGTGCTTTAGTGGCATATGAGTTCCCATTGTCCACGTGCATCCGAGCACCATCGAAGCCGACACGTTCAGTCAGAAAGAGGCGTGTTTTTCATCATCGCACCCGATTATGATCATACGTTAAACATTGACGCCTTATAATGTCTACTGCCATGAAGAAACGCACTAGGGCCCCTTTCTGCAATCATCGGGTCGGCACTTACATATTTATTTCTCGTCGCGTGTCTCTGCTTTCTGCAAGCCTGGTATTATACGTAGCGTGTGCTTAAAGCCCGTTCACACACTTTAGTTTGCTTGCGACTGAGTTATTGAGATCAATTACTAGGAGAGAACACATTCACGCTGGCGCCATCCATGAAGTGGCCCTAGAACTGCAATTCACTAAGGCGAAGGTTTTGCAGAATTTGCGAGATAAAATGTATGTACCACCTATGACAAATGGTCGTTAATAAAATTGCCAAATGTTTTTCAAGTTAAAAGTGAAAGAATGACTGGAGAAAAAATAAGGACTATACGGAAAATGTCAAGTGTTCCACGGTTACCCGATAGATAGCGCCAGTGTTTTCTCGTCGTAAGAAATCCCGAGTGGTTTTAAGGCACTCGGTCGTAAGCGGTGGCGATTGTGTGAACCTGCCTTGAGTCTTTACCTGTCGAATGCAAGTGAAGCTGCCTCGACTTGATTTAGGACTAAAAAATAAACCAGATGACGACGCCTAAAATGCTCAGCGTAATTCTCCCTTGTTCAACGTCAATTGACAGTTAATGATTTTCTTTCTCTACAGTAATTCAGAAGTCACGCTTTGTACGTGCTGCTCTCTTCGCCAAACTGCCGGCAGTAATGTGATCTGGTGAGTGGAAATCTGCCAGAACCCCTTCATGTACGTCAACTGTTTTGACATCGTGTTGCGCGGAGATAGACGGACTCGGCGGAGAAGACGAAAGGGGGCCAAGGCATCTTTGAAGGACGATATCCAAAGTTCCCGGAGACATCTGTGTCGCGAATGTCGTCACGATGGTACGAGGGTTGCAATGTGGCGCAAGGCTCTTTGAGTGATTCAGAAAAAAATAGTTGGAGATTTTGGTTTCCTCAATTCTAATATAACTTAAAGTAATTCAATTTAAATAACACACTTTTTTATTTTTGTTGCTTATTGTTTCTAGAATTCGTCGGTATAAGATGATGTGTATTTTTTCATACAGAACTTGTTTTAATGGATAAATCTTTTTAACGTGTTTTATAGTCAGCGACAACTTAAGGAACGAAACCTTCACACACTTTGTGATTCGTTGTTCGGAGCTCTTATTGTCTTGGAGCTCTTATTGGCAACCTCATTGGTTGTGGTGGGATAATGAGATGTTCGAGAACGCCTTGTGTTCCTTAAACTATCCTTGACTATAGTAGCATCTTAACGCTATAAGTGCAACAAAGGCCAGACATGCTGTGAAATAAGGTATTTGTTTTTTTAAACATCGTATGTCGTTTCGTTATGCAAAGGACTACAATCTAAAGGGCAAGCAGACCAGGAAGGTAGCCGACTGAACGGCGCAATGATTGTTACTGCATATCTCATGTGGCGAAACACAACGAAATACGCGAAGGAAAAACAGCAAATTATGACTGCTGAGTTTCTTTCCTTTGACGCAAAAAGGAAGTCGGCTTCTTCGGGAGTTTATATTCTTTACCCAAAACTGCGAAAGCCTTACGCAATTCGAGCCTACCTTCTTGTTTTAGCGTATACTAAAAGTAAGCTTAATTAATCGTAAAAACTCACGTGCATACGGTCACGTCGTCGAGGTTGCCCGATCAGTCCACGCATTTATCGCTCGTCACCATGACGTATTATCATCATTTACGGAGACTAACCCTTGATAATCGTGTACACTGAAGAAAACGCTGTGACATGTCGAAGGATAATGACCGTCTCATGGTTCTCGGTAATCTACGCACATGAAAATGTTACGTCAGTGACTAGCACTTAGCTGAATGGGTTCAGCTACAAATGAGGTATCGCTCTACACTCTAAAAAAAAGTGTGTGAGTTAACTTTTCTGCATAACGCGAAAGTAGCCAGCCACGGCGAACGACGGGTGAAATCCTAAGAAATGACGAAAAATTAGCCGAAATCGCTGCTGCCGCGACGTTGATTCTAGAAGACACGTGTTAGCATTTCGCGCAGCGGTTATATATAACAAAGCATAGTGAATGCAGCCTCTCAGCATTTTTCCGCAGGGTGAACATTCCCGAAACTCTTTTCCCCGCTGCAAGCAGATCAGGTCACTTAGCGTGTGCATGAGGGACGTGCGAGTGATGCGCGGAAAACGACCCAGCCATTTCATTGTTGTGCATACATGTTGTGTATACAGGGGCGACGGCACAGCTTGTGAATTCAGTCATGGCATGCTCTTATGGACGTCCCGTTGCCTGTTTTACGTGGAGAGAGTGAGATAAAGGGTAGCCCGAGGCTAAGGTAAATACTGCTCACTGATTTACAGGATAGCCTTCTACGCGTATCGGGTATAGCGAATTTGTCGGCCGGCTAAAGGTTATACTTGCGCGTAAAGCACTGAGGCGTATTTACATATGCCTCGGACTACCCCTCCTCGTTCTACCCTCAAAAACCACGCCATGTGACGTTAAAAAAATCGCCAATCAGGGTGCCGAAATTGTCTTGCTGACTTACTCCACAAACTGTTCTGATAACGCTACCCGGCGCTCTCTGCGCGGTTTTTGTGTCAACCCCACTTGAACGCCGCTTGGGTCAGCTCATATTACCGCAAATAACATTCAGCCTTTCCATTTTGGTGACGAAGGAAGAGCAGCGGAGCTGTAGCTTGTTCTCGGCGGTGGCTTTCCAGGCGAGCGATCTGCTCTTCTTTCGCAAGGGAATCTGAAGCGCTCGACGCAGTGGAACTTTAGGCGATAGCGGCCTCGCGGCGGTTGCGGAACCATTCGCGCTGCTGCGCACATCGCCGCTCGTTCCGCTCCCGCTCTTCTTCCTCCGAAGAAATGTTGCCGCCATCTACGAGCGACGGCAGCAACCAGTTGTCTGGTTGCCGAGGCTGGAAAGGTTGCCGCAATCTATGAGCGACGGCGGTAAGCAGACAACCGGTAAACACAACACTCTGGACAGCTACCGCCATCTATGAGCGACGGCGGCAACCAGATTGTTGTGTCGACCACGGGTGTCGACATTTGTTTGGTACCGGACACGATCCTGGGGAAACTAGCCCTTAACAGCTCCGCTGTAAAAAAAGGCTCGAGGCACACCTAAGCACTTCTATGAGTTGTGAATGCGAAAGCATGCACGTCATTCTTCCGCTCCCTTATTTCGTCTGCGGCGTATTTGCGTCGACGGCAGAGCGAGCCCTCTCCTCGCCGCTCTGACCTTGGACGCTTCGTGTTACCGCCGCGTTGACGGACACGCAGCTCCATGGGGTGGCAATCGTTGAAACTGACGCGCAGCGGCCAATGGGAGCCTTGTTCCTTGAAACTACGACGCGCGCCAGCCAATGGAACCGAAGCCGAAATTCATCAGATTTACTCCGCTCCTTTGGGATCGGAGAAACTAGGTGCCGTTGTCTAGGCTTTTCGCGTAATTTCATAGCTGGGAGCTGGCTTCACTTGGAGAAAGGATTTAAGGTGCCGTTTGGCGCGGCTTCAAAGCTGATGACGTCGGCTCACTCCATCGGACAGTTAATGCTTTCGCATTAAAAAAAACGGGTTAGCAGTCGTACTGCACTTCCTAAATTTCTCGTCTACAGCGTGAACCATTGTCGCCAAGGAAGGTCAGACCAGCATCATATGTTGTCTATAGTTCGTTTTACCAGGAGCCAGAGCGTAGTCAAAGGATAGACATGCACACAGAAACAAACGCAGACTAAAAACGCTAGGTCACGGTACAGTCCCAGTACTTGACTGGTTTAGCTCGTAATAGCACGCAGAAATAGGGGCAAGGGACGCCGTGACTGTGCGCTTTTCGGGTTACTTCATTGGTCCCATCGACGAGTACCATTGTGTACACACTGGCCGTGTTCCAAAATTTTACTCGATCGTACTCCAGGGTAAGGGTTTTTGTGCCTAGGCGTCCCAAAACCTACCCGCGTCCAGCGCTTTTCAATTTGTGTTGTCGCGTGACACGACCCTCCGGAGTAACTCGGATCCATTTGAGCAAGATTTGGAACACAGCCACTGACGTGAGGTGAATCCGAGTATAAACATCCAGCATCTATTTTTGCTTCATTTACTATAGTCACTGACTGCTTAAAGGGGCACTAAGCCAGTTTCTGCGATAGTTTATTTATTGTCATAACTCAATTTATGGGTTCTAAGCATCCTAAGAAACCAAACATTACATTCATACGTGGCCGATTTCTCTATTAAAATCGGTATCTAAGGTTAATTACCCCGGAACTATCACAGACACCAGAGGGCGCCATCGGAAAGAGAAGAGCTTGGATGGATTGATGGATGGATGAGGCTGGATGTTTATACTCTTTGAATTCGGGCGGCAACTAACGCTACCTAGCCAGTTTTCTTTTTTTTACATTTATTTAACATTATATTATATATATATATATATATATATATATATATATAGAGAGAGAGAGAGAGAGAGAGAGAGAGTTTTATTCTTAAAATCTATATACGATCCGCCAGAGGGCGCCATCAAACGTGCTTCTCCTCGTTCGATGGCGCCCTCTGGTGTCAGTGATAGCTCCGAGGTAATCGATCACTGATATCGATTTCAATAGAGATATCGGCCAGGCATAACTGTAATGTTTGGTTTTTAGGATGCTGAAAGCCCATAGATTGAGTGATGACCGTAAATAGACTACTGCAGAAAGTGGTTTAGTCTCATCCCCTTTTAAGAGACGCATGGCGTGGCTCGCTATGTTCACGCTTCTTGCTTCGTAAATTCGTTCTGCATCCTTGTCGGCAAGCGCAGCAAGCTTATGCAGAGCGCAAGTTCGTCTGCTTCTTTGCAAGGGTTGCGGTGACGTCAGAACACCGAGGTCTGATTGGCTCTGCTTGAAGGATAGTGGGTAGACCTCAAGGCAGCTTGCTTTGAGGTCTACCCACTATCCTATCAAGCGGAGCCAATCAGAGCTCAGCGTCCTGACGTCACTGCAACCCCTGCCCAGGAAGCAGACGAACTTGCGCTCGGCATTGGCCGCGTAGCAACAATGGCCGCTTGGGACTGGTCACGCCCTGTGCTTCTTAAACCTGTCAATGACTATGCGTGCAGAAACTGAGGGAGAGGAGGAGACGAGAGGGGGACGTCAGAACGCCGAGCTCTGATTGGAACGATTAGGGGGTAGAGGCAAAGCTAATAGCTGCCCTACTGCACACGTCGAACGCGTTCGAATGTGAAAGCCAAACGCCGGACGCCGGCATTCCGCGTGTTAACGCGTTCGACGAGTGCAGTGGAGAGGAAGGCAGCTATAGCTTTGCCTCTACCCCCTAATCGTTCCAATCAGGGCTCGGCGTTCTGATGTCCTCGTGCTTTTCTCTCTCTGCTCGGTTTCTGCATGCTTAGACCATTCTAACAAATGCCTTCCGCGAGCTCCTATCTTTGTCTGCTGGGCTGGGGAACGCGTTTGAACATGCGCAGTAGCTCTCTTGTGCAAACAAAGTCAGACGTTGCGCAAGTATTTACAACCCATTGACTTTGCACACTTTGCGAATGTGATCATCTCTGAAAAGATGTATACATTTGGTCGTGAAGAGTGTTGCACGAAGTAAGCGCAGCAGGTCAAACCACCACCTCTAGGTGAAAAATTATAACCGAGTCAAGGGCATATGTTGTACCCCACTCCTACTTGGGCCTTCAGTGGCCTGTAGTATCCTCTAAATAAAAATCTCACACCACTGCCACACGCTAAAATGTTAAGGCATTTCCATTGAATGAGATTGACTGATCAGCCAATCAGGGCGTGCCACCCTTGACGCTCGTAGTCAGAATCAAGAGCTGGTTCGCCGATCAGTTAATGTCATTCGATTGAAATGGCAGTAAATGTTGCCATGCGCAAGGGTACTAACCTGACTGAAACTACGTACTTGCTGGTATAGTTCTGCATAAAATAAGCACGTTATAAATAATTACACCCCCCTCCCCTTTCCCCAGTTCCTCGAGGATAAATTCTTAACCCCGACCGAGTCAAGGGCAGAGGCCACTCACCGTCGATGTCCCCGACTGTCCGGGCGGGCGAAGCTGGAAGAACGTGTCCCCTGTAGCGAACCGGACGCGGACTGGTGGGCCCGCCCTGGAAACCGGGCCAGAAGAAGTCGTCCTGAGAGGACGTGTGTTTCTTATCGCTCGGAAACCAGGGTTGCTTATCGGCGTCTCGTCCGGAAGGCCGCGGGCTTCCTCCTGTCTACACTCGGCTCGCCGCTAAGCTGACACGACCGTGGAAGCTTTCCTTCTCGCCGGACCAATCGGTCGCCTGCCTTCTACCCGCCTGGTGGACGCAATGTGCAGATGAAGGCCTTCGAATTACGTCAGCGTTAGTGGACCCCCGACTCGCCCCACGTGCTAGAGTCGCGCACGTTCCCTGCAAGACGCGTTGGCGGCGACGCTAACGAGGGTTAAGCGTCGCTGCGTGGGTACACGAGTGATGACGTTTTGGGGAAGGGGTAAAGACGCGGGCCTTGCCTCGTAGGCGGTATTGGGTAGGATGCGCTGAAAGCGCGGTCACCTGACACGAGCACGACATTTGATTGGGCCCCACGAACACGCAGCTTCCACCCGCACTGTCAGCCGTCCGCTGCCGGTGGACGGAGTCCAGACGTGCTTATACACTCTGGCAGAGCGGGAGAGGCGCCACGCGTGCACGGTGGTGGGGAGCGGTGTCTCGACTGACCTTGTCTTGGTTGCGTTGCCTTTGCAGAACTCGCAATCCTTCACGCGAATTTTGAGGCGAAGTGGACGAAAATATTTGTGCCCGTTTCGCTGTGTTTGCGGGTGGCTAGAGCAGGTGGAAGCAGGATGCACGTGCGAAGCCGTGTTGGGATAGTATTTCATCTGCTGCTAACACGCGTGGCGCGCCGGCGGTAAAATAGTTTTAAAGGAATTATAGCAATTTTTTTTTTTACTTTAAGAAAATTGGTGCGCGGAATAAACACGTCGCATTTGCGAGGCATTAAACGGATTTTGCTTTACGTGTTGTGTGTTAAAAAAAAGGGAATCATTTATGCGGCTTCGATTTTGTTTCTTCCTCAACTGCCAATTTTCCCCCACAAGGAGTCTATTACACCTTTTTTTTTTTAACAAACTAATAAAGAAATTCTTTGTTTGTTTGTTTGTTGTTGTTGTTGTTGTTGTTGTTGTTGTTTTTGCCAACGAGTAATTTACAGGATCAGGCTTGATGAAAGTACGACCAGCGAGACCAATATAATTTTTTTCAAAATAGCAAAAAAAAGAAAAACTCTTCAGCCAAGAGTTGCATCGATCCCAAAGGCTACTGAAGATGCAGCTTTCATTTTAAGGGTTCTTTAAAACTGGTGTAACTGAAAATTGCGTGTTGTTCGTCATCATCATGCTTCAGCAGTCTCGGGCTTCGTCATAAAGATAGCTCACTTTCTCTTTTATTCTCGGCTTTCAGTGAAAACGCTTTAACTGCACGAATTGTCAGACTTTTTTCTACGAATAGGAATATCCGTCCGCTAATTGACGAGCGGTCGCAGTATAAATTAGTTATTTTTCTAGAGTTTTAATGAACCCACAGGGCAATGGGATGATTTTAACTTTACGTCTTTTTGAAGGTTTTATATAATATTTAAAACCTGCCAGATAAACAAGGACTAGGGGAAATAAACATGGCAAACAATTTTATCATTCGCCGTTGTCATCTCTACTTGGATTCCAGCACAAACCTGTCGCATACTTTCAACGCTATGTACACATTTTCCCGCATTATGTATCATATCGAGTCGGTTAGGAACAGAAGTTGCGAGAATACAAATGCAAAACAAATCTGTTGAAGTCGTCTTGTATCCCTAAAACTATTCGCGAAAGGAACCAACTGTCTTCAGAGGTTCTAGAAATGATAGACAATGTGTCTTTTTGCGCCGCATTGAGAGATGCTCCTTTTGTTTTTTGAGTGTCCTTTGCGCTTTTCTTGAGCGTATATGCATGTGCGCTTTCTGAGATGCTCATCCTTGTTGTTCTGCTTTTGTCTACAATCTCGTTTTATGTGCCCCCCCCCCCCTCCACCTGTAATGCCGTCAGTCGCTGTGGGTAAATGAAAAATAAATAAAAAAGCAGCTGACAATCGGTAGGTGCAAGTTTATTTAACAAAATAAATACTGTTTCCGCAATCGGCATTTTGGTACAGGTGTATAAATAATGCACATGGTGCGTACATGACGAAACGAAAATACAAATCGCACAAACACATACAAGCACTTGTTGCTCGCACTGTTCGAGAGCCAACTGCGTAACGATGACAGCATAGTTATCAGTAAGTTCCACAGGTTTCGACTCCGAACAATTCACCGGGAGTCACATTCACCTCCGAGAAGCCTTTCAGGCATCTATTAGCTTTGTTCAAGGAAAATAATGTGTACAGCAAGATACTTTACTACAGTCATTGACAGTTTAACAAACGCGGGGAGTTGGGAATCCTATGCATCTCATTATATAGCTCCGCAGCCAATGAGGCTGCAGAAGTAGCCGATGAGAACGCCATGGTTGCCAGAGTCTATAGGGAGAATGCACTCCATTCCGCTGATATGCGTGAGACAGCGCGCCTACAGCGCCATATACCTCCCTAGCGGTGTGGGCATCTCGCGTCCGCGAGAACGCATGCGCAATGCACTGCCCACTGTTGCGCAGTCGCACGGCGCCCAGGAAGGGGCTGCCATCGGCGCGCCGAGATACCGGGTTCGCCGAGGGAACAGAGACGGCTGTCTCGACTGGCTCTCGAGATGCCCACGACGATAGATGGCGGTAGTCAACCCTCCCAATTTAAAGGGAAGAATCCCAAGGCGTCGGCGCATCCAGCCGTTCCAACCACACAAAACCTGTTCGCGCCAAGACTATTGATATTTGGCGGAGTGAAATGTATTTCCCTAATAATGTTTTTGAGCCAGGTTTCTTATTTATCAAACTCCGCCACCGCGTGAGTTTGCCGTTTATCTCCTGCACTGAAGTGACGATGAATTTGATCAAAAATCACGTATATACAAACATAAATGAACCAAAGTGTGGTATTATAAATACAAATTTATATAGTAACATGAGAGGAAATGAACTTATTTGTCATAATAATCGAGTGAGTGAAACTATTTTAGGCTAGTACGAAAGTCACAAAATCTCCAACAATATTTGGTCCTTCTTACTTGATCGTCAAACCGGACAAGGCTGTCATATCTGTTGTACCGTAATCAGACAGCAATTTCCTCCGATGTCATAAAAGATATAGCTTTCACATACTGTTTATGGTGAGCTTAGAATGTCATTAAGACCAGCGTGTGATAAAATGGCCCGGAATAATTATGAACAGTGGGTCTTTACCTTTGTCAACGTAAGTCCTTCAACATCGCTTTTGATTGTTTGAAACTCCTACTAAGGTTTCATGTAACATTCGTAAGAAAACGCAAAGTAAACTGTAAAAGATTTTTAGGTCTTTTTGTGACAGGCACAAATTGGCATCCTGCGTAAGACAGCAAACATCCTCTAAGGTAAACCAGCATTTTTTTTTCAACCTTAGCGAAGTGCTTTGTATGAGACTACGAAGTTCAAATTCAGATTTCTCGAATGCTTCCTTCGTCATTTCGCTCTATGAATCAGCTCGGAAGGCAAAACTAAAAGCTGAGGTATATCATACGGGAACTCAAAGACTTGTTTACATGAAGCCCACAGCTCCCACATCTTCTTTGAGAAAGAGATCCTAAACGCTGAGTTTGAGTCGTAGGAAACTACCCAGACTCTACATATTTTAAAGTCACGCATACACAATGTGGTCTAAGACTGATTAGTTTTTCTTGCTATCAATACCAAACCATAAGACACTTCAGCACAATCTACTATAATCTTTCGTTGCTCTATTTCTAGTAAGGATTTGAATATACTTTGGACACATTTGCGCTCTCATTGCAAGATAAAACTTTAACGAGACCAGGAATAACTCATAGACCGGCAAACATTGTGGTCAATTTTGTCAAACTTGAATACCTCGATAAGCGCAAGGCACGTCACTATCACATGCATGCAGAGATTCCTTCCCAACTTTTTCTATCGATGTCTCTTCACCGTCCACTTGCTCCCTCACTCTCTTCTCGCTATTTCTTCTCCACTAAAACCTCACAATCTGAACGCAAAACAGAGTCTAAGGTACGAGTGAGCGGTGCCATCCTCTTCCATGGAACCTGAATGTAATGTGTCGATTCGTGCGGCTTCTGGTTTCACTGTCTTCTACCCGGGCATGTTCCTGGTGGTCTTTCGGAGCTCATCCGAGCCCACTGATCACACTGTCGATCCACTCCCTGTACTGGGCCAGGTTCACATACACTCCGGGGACGCCAGCTTGTCCACATCCGATACCCCAGGACACCAAGCCGACGGCCTTCCACAGCCCGTTGTATTCACACACCAGGGGCTGCCTCCGTCTCCCTGGAATCGAAAGAGGGTACACCACCTTCAGAACATAGACCGTCACTGAAAAGGCGGGCAAAACCAACACCACTTAGATGACAAGGCCAGCGGGATGACGTCATCGTTAGTGGATCTCCTACCCGCCTTCAAAGGGCAAACACGCTAAAGCTCGACGAGAATTGCCGTAAACGCAAGCTAGGCGGTAGCGCGTCAGAGTATAGTCGAAGGCTAGACACACACTAACACAGACCCGCAGGTAAAAGTGCAAGGTTACGGCGCATTAGGTGAGTTTGATTGGTTTAGCCAATAATAACGCTCAGCCAGAAAAAATAGCAAAAGCTTTGACGTTGCGGTTTTGGCGTACCTATACAGTCAGCTTTCAGCTTGCAGCATCGTCTGTGCTCTGATTTAAAATAAAGCAAGGTTATGCGGAGCGTAAGTTGTCTGCTTCTTCTTTGCAGGGGTTGGGTGATGTCAGAACGCCGAGCTCTGATTGGCTCTGATTGGAGGATAGTGGGTAGACCTCAAAGCAAGCTGACTTGAGGCCTACCCACTATCCTTCAATCAGAGCCAATCAGAGCCTGGCGTCTTCTGACGTCACGGACAACTCCTGCAAAAGAAGCAGATGAACTTGAGCTCCACGTACCTTTTAACTGCGAAACACAGTGACCTATACTTTTTAGCGCTTTTCACTCGGGTGAAAAATGCCGAGTCACTGGGTTGTGGACGTATGCGCACCGTCTGGAATTTAGCGGGGCAGAGGTACAGCCCAAGGTCAGAACGCGACCCTCTGTACAGTGAACAAATATAGAAGCCTGCAAGATAGCGATTATCGAAAGGTCTATATGCGCTAAGGCGAATCTAGAGACTCTTTCAAGTTGTTCTGCAATCGAACCAATCACAAGAAGAGAAAGCAGGCAGACGAACTGGTTAGGAAACTACATAATCTAAACCTTGAGACATAACGACAAAAAAGCTGACATTATTTCTTCTTAAATCAGGGTTTAGATTACGATCGCGTGATTTTAGCATGGAACATCTGCCTTTTGTGAGCGAAGTATACGACCCTGGGTAGACTGCGGAAAATTATTTTAGACGGCCTGCGTTTTTCATCGGGTCTCAATTGACATATCGACGTGCTCACCGTGCAGGCGTCTTTGCCGGGTTCGCCACCAGCGCAGACAAAACCAGGGTGCAGCTGGTAGTACGGTCCCAGGCGCGTCCTCTTCAGCCTTTCTTCGCAGTCGTCGTGTCCCACCACTGGAACGTCCACCTTCTTCAGAATGTTCTGGTACTCGCCTTGATGGCCTGGTAAGAGCAGGATGCATGTTGAGGAGAAACTTAGAATATCTATATCATCTACGCAGTTAATAAATTATTAATGATTGTGAACTGTCGTTATAGGCATTTTTAGCTTATACCCCTGTCAGACGGGCACGTTACCTAGAACGATAGCAGCGCCGATAGAGCGCAAGCTAATTCGCCGATTATTTAAAGGAGTTCGTTCTGAAGGCCTCTAATTCGCCTGTCTGACAGGAATTTTGCTCTCAAACTTTTTATTTTTTGTATTTTGTTAATAGCTGTAATTAATCTCATTAGTACGCCCACCCTCCTTTTTTTTAAGCAGTAAAGTGGGCTTTGAGTTTGTTTTTTGTGGCAATTACTCAATAAACATGCCCTAAGCATTATCTAAAACGATAATGCGTCACCTTACTTTCTTTATTTAAAATGTGACCAAACGTTGTGACACTCGCTTTTTTTATTATTATATTTAAATAGGGGTGTGTCGCAATTTTTGGTTCCGTTTTAATATGCAAAAAGTCCTCAGATGATTGTAAATTTGAGGCTTTTATTGTGCTTAGAGCAGGTAGGTTGACGTCATGGGCGTCCGCAGAACGTTTTTCAGGAGGGGGCAAACTTATCCCCCCCCCCCTTATGGATATATCCTGGAGGCGACCACCATGAAGGTTCGTTTCGTCTGCTTGGCCCGATTATAGTCCAGAAAGTTAGAGCACCTCTCTGCCAGTAACCTCGTCCCACATCCAACATAATCAAAATATGTTTATAAAATTACAGCCTACAAGATTACATACAAGTTCGCAGTACATCATTCCAATTTTGTTAACATGAAATTAGAAAAGCTAATATGACTTGAAACCTATACACACGCTGCCCTTCTCGTTACTTATGACTTCGGTGAATTATTTCGGCACCAAAACATATTGCCCATTGTTTTAAAACCAATGGTTATGAGATTGTCATTGCAATACAATTGTTTGAATTCCTAACGTAACATGGCCTTTACCGTGCTACATATTGAGCACGTTCGAATTTGCACCTTAGCAACCCGGTGAAAAAAGAAAAACTAGAAACGGCAACATTCCTACATCCCACAAAGAAGATACTATTAAATGATATGTTTATATAGTGCAGCTATTTCCTTCCACATGTACTCGGGCGCCTCGCAACGTGGACGGCACTTTCACGCGACCGCCCCTGCAGGAAAGATCAAACAAAGCTAAAAACGAACAGACGGTATTCGCTAGGTCTCCGCTAAAGCGTGAAGTCCTCAATGAACAGAAACAATACAATGGAATCCAGCTGGAATCGGAAGCAACAAGTTTACTGCGAACAGAATAGCAAAATAGAGAATGTCGCCGTCTTGAAGTTGCGCTATGTAACCACAATCAGTCCTTGAACAGCAGCTGCAGACGTCTTGGGTTTTTCTGGCCAAATTCTGTGATGACCCGGGTGATGAAGTCGTTCTTGTCTTTCATTACACGCTCCCGGTGTACACTCATCATGCAAAGACCAACAAGCCTGTCGTTCCCCATAGTTGAGCGTAACCATGTTTTCACTCTCCTCAGTGTGCTGAATGAGCGTTCAACAGTGCAGGTGGTGACCGGCAATGCAAGTGCTACCTCGATGGCCTTTGCGACAGCGGGATAGAACGTCTGAGCCCGAAGTAAAAGTTCGGGGTAAGATAAACTAGAAAAGTCCCCGGTTTTGTTGCGCCACATCTCGTACCAGGAGGTGCTCTCTTCCTTGAAGTTATCGATGCAGTAAAAGTTCTGCACTTCTTCGGCAAGAGCAACAAACTCATTGCGGCTCATGTGTTTCATTCTGGCTGGATGCAGCTGAAGAAGTCTGTAGCTTTTCGCGTTAGTTTCTGAAAAGCGGCGAGTCAAAGAAGCAGCGAGTGAGTCCAAGTATGGCACATATATTGCCACACGATAATACTCCTCCGGCGACTGAATCCCGTAGTTTTCTCGATGGGTCTGACGGGAAGCTTGCCTTGGGACAGATATCACCACACCGAGGCGATTAGCTGCGTCACATGCTGTCTTCATGATGTCCGAGAACTGTTCTTCTGCGTTAGTCCGGTGACTGTGAAAAATGTTCCGGAGCTCAGCAATGTGCTCATGCACAGAATGGAAATTCATGGATACGCTTTGCAGCACGTTTGTGACAGGTTCAAGCTTTGCGCTGTACTTGGCGACAATGTGCAAGCACACAATGAAAGATGAGCTCGTCGTCGCACAGTAGAGGATGTGAGCTTGTTGTCTGGTTGCAGCATTTGAGGTGGATTCAGCCGATGCCAGATTTTCGAGTGCCTCGACTGATGGCCACGTAATGCTGAGAGAAGATTCTAATTGATTTGTATTTTGCAGACCATCTTGTTTCACACAGCATCGGAATGTTGGGCACCAGTTTCCTACGGAGGACGCTTTCACGGAAGAAGTTTATGGTTTGTTTGATGACCCTATTGTATTTCGGATCTGACCTCATTCAGATCGTTGATCACGAGATTTAGCTTGTGGCTTGCACAGTGAAAGAATTGCGCCTTTGGGAACTCTTGCTGTATTCTTCTGTTCACTCCCCTTCTCTTCCAGCCATCGTAGAGCATCCATCGTATCCTTGACCAACGAGGTTCGAAAGAACGAGTCCGGCATCCTTCAGAAATTGCAGGATTGTAGCGGCAATACAAGCGGAGTTAAGTTGCTCCAGCGCTACGAATCCCATAAACTGCTCACGAACGCAGGCCTCGTCTCCAGCCTTGTCTATGAACCGAACGGCGATGGACAGCTGCTCTGTCCCCCAATGTCAGCCGTTTCGTCCGCAAGGACAGAGAACGCTACAGCTCTGTTAGCTTCGGACACTATTTCCTCTTTTAGCATGTTGCCACAGATGCTGACTATCTCGTTCTGGACCCGGGCAGATGTGTACTTGGCGTTTCCAGCTGCGGAAGCAAAGTGTTCCCGAAGCGGAGCATCTCCAGCTTCCACCCGAAGATCAAGAAGATCGTGGAAGACGCCACTGTCAGACTGCTTCCCGCGAATCGGCAAGTCATGCGTCGCGCAAAAGACAATGGTAGAAACTATAGAATACAGTTTCACGCGATTCCTCTGAACCTGATCCTGCAGTGCTCTGTCCAACTGGTTAACAACAGGTAGCTGCCTGTTTTCCATCACATCCATAAAGTTTTGAGAAGCCTCGACTGCCTCCTGGTGCCATCCGGACTTTATGTGGTCCCTGCACGCCTCGTGCATCTTTTTGTAGTTCGTGAAAGCGCGCACAATAAAACTACCTTGAGTGCCACGGTGAACGTTCGGACGAAATGTGACGCAGTAACGGCAAAGAGCTCCTTGAGCTGTTGCTGAGTACGCAAGCCAAGGTGAGTAATCTGCCAGCCATTGGTAGCGGAAAGTTCTCTTCTCAGATACCACATCTTTCTTGAAGTCGTACGTAACACTTGGCGTCCATGGGTTGCTAAGGAGACGCAACTTAACATGATCCGGGATCCCAGCGGTTCTGTCTGTATCCAGAAAGTTTCCCAAATCCAAATCAGTCGACATGTGAGTTGCTTCGCAACTTACCACGCCGTGTGACGTCTCCGTCGGTGCAGTACCTTTCATGGTTTCAATAACCTCCGGTTTCGTGTCCTGATGAGAGCTTGTTTGATGTCCGTCAGACGCGCCCGCGTTGCAACATGTCTCACTAGGCTGTTGATGGGGGTCCCCGGATAACTGTTCGTCACACGTCCGCTTCCGCTTGAAGAAGCGTCGAATATCCATGTCAAGAATCACGCTAGGTTAAGCCGGCCAGGAAGAATCTCGTGGGAGACACCAAAAAGACTTGTTACCTCGCGATGTTGGCTATTTTCAGCACGCTTCCACGTTACTTCAGCTACGGCGCTATGGACTACGGGAGGCTACAAACGCTTGCTTCCGATGGTAATGCGGCTTACCCTATGTGTCTCTACCGAATAAATTGATCAGTACTGTTTTATCAAATGTTTCTATACCCCAACGACGAAGCAATGCGTACTACATCTTGTTGTACCTATAAGAATATGCGTTGTGTCTGTCAACCATCAACTGCATTATTTAAACAGTTCACGTGACACTAGATTCGGTTTCGTTTTGGTTTCAACGGGAACTCGAACTAGATCCACTGCTTTAGCGCACGCCACCCCTCGCCACGATTGGTCGGTTCGTCACCATGGGGCGGTTTTGGTTTTGGCATCACCTTAACTTGCCGTTTTCTCAAAAGCTATTTTGAATTTGAACATGTAAATCCATGGTATTCAGAAAATGTAATTTGTTTGGGTAGCCAAAACCGCCGCAGTACCCTTTAACTAGTGCGGGTGCAGCTCCCCCCCCCCAAAAAAAAAAAAAATTTCCATGGGGGGGGGGGGGGCAACTGCCTTCCCCTTGCACACCCCTGCGGACGCCCATGGTTGACGTTGTACCATGAAATAACATCGGTGCCCTTTCAAGGCACACTCACATGTTTCACGTAATTCGCTGCTTTACGAGAGCTTACTTTGAGACACGATGCAAGTTACCACGACAACCAAGCATCACATTCTTCGCTTTCTATGGTAACTCGCTGCCGTGCAATCAAAGTAAGCCCTCACAACATAGTGAACCGCTAAACGGGCCTTGGTGTGCCGGCACTCTAAAGCAAATCTTGTCATAAAACAACTCTCAAGGGTTCTTCGGCTTGTCCATTTTTTCACCTTAAAAATTATTTTAAGCTCCCCCTAAAACGGTTATTCGTGAAGAACCTATAAGGGGTTCTCTTAAAGCTTCTTTTTTATGCGAAAAGTTCCTCATCACCCAGTTGCGTTTCTAGTGCCCCAGGGGGCACTAGAAATGCAACGAAACAAAACCGCTCTTCACGAGTTGAAAATATTTTTGGTGCGTCAAAAAAAACTTTCAAGAACTATTCTTTTTTTTCAGTGTGAACTGTGGTTGTAAAGTCATCGGCAAACTACGGCCTGCTTACAATTCTTCTAGGGAATGAACAATAGATGTCACTATCTGTTTTCGTTGGTTTTTCTTTCTAGAAAATGAACACTAAAAGTCACACTAAGTGAGCCTTTACTACTACTGGTGCGCCTGAATTGTGGTTTCTAGTGTCATTGGCCTGCTTGTAATCTTCTAGGGAGTAATCAGTAAAAATCACTATCTGCTCTTAAGCCTTCTGGGCAATGAACAATAGAAGCCACCTTCTGCTTTTAAGTCTTCTAGGTAACGAACAATAGAAACCACACTGAATGGGCAACCACTGAGGTGACTGAATTGTGGTTCGTAGAGTTTTCGGTACGCTTTGGCCTGCTACGAGGTCTTGTAAGGAAGGAACACGTAACTAACCAAATGTGTCCTTTCCCCATTCCGTAAGCACAGTCAACCGCTAGATGGACCTTTACTACTACTAATGAGTCTGAACTGCGGTTTGTAGTGTAATCAGCACACCATATGCCCGCTTTGGAGTCTTCTAATGAATGAATGAACAAGTCACTAACCGAAAGTTTCATTGCCCTATTCCATGACCCTAGTCAAACACTCGACGGACCTTTACGACTAGTAATGCGTCTGAACTGTGGCTCGTGATCTCATCGGCACACAATATGTCTGCTTTAAAGTCTTCTAATGAATGAACACTAGAAGCCACTAACCGAAGGTGTCCTTGCCCCATCCGGTGACCCAGCATCGATGTCCACCGAAGTTCTCCTGGCTCGGGCAAGCAGGCAGCGCCAATGTGCGGTAGGTTCAAATCCACGGGCGAGTCGAGCCGAATCAGGGCCAAGTCGTTGTTCAGGTTTCCCGGAAAGAACTCCGGGTGGATCACGATCTGGGCAGCCAACTTCTCGACATGTGCGTAGAACTCGTCGTCGCGGTTCACGTCCCACTCTCCCAACCGGATCTTGATGTCTTGCGGCCGTAACCTGCGCGTAAGAACAGATAAGTAACGCGGGCTAAGGGTCTTCGATGCTGGCTTCGAGCTTCCACAGATAAATCCTGGATAAAGATGGACCATTCGGTCGTAGTTTGAGATAGAATAAAACGCATTACACAGCATGTAAACTAACGCTTCTAAGGTACTTTAACGGCCCGCACAAATCGTTTTCTCAACATGTATTTCTGTAATTTACTACACAAGAGCAAGCAGTTCGTAAAATTTTACAGTGAAAAAATAAAAAAATGAACTCGTTCAAATGAAATAAAAACAAATCCTCTGGGAAACCTACTCCGCCACTTGCCAGACGATGTGCGCACAGAGAGAAGTGCTGCCGACAGATGGCGTACGCCGCGTCGAGGAAGCGCTGACCGATTCGGGTTCTTTTGCGAGCTCGTCTGCTACCAACCCGAATCGGCCGGCGGATGCATAGATGGATGGATGCTAACGGCTGTACCCTTTATAACGGGCGGTAGCTTGCGCCACCTTGCTTAGAAATTAAGAAGCAAAAGTATGATTTCTTTCCTTCGCCAATTTGCTTACACTCTGCAATTTCGTAACATTCACCAGGAGGTTTGAAATATCACCAGAATGACCTCCCTCGACGCGGCGTACGCTATCTCTCGGCAGCACTTCTCTCTGCGCGTGCATCGTCTGCCAAGTGGCAGCGTAAATTGCCCAGAACAGGTGGTTTTTTGTTTAATCTTTTGAACGAGGTAAGTCTGTTCCTTGATTTTTTTATTGTACACTTACACTGCCTGCTTGCACTTCTGTAGTAAATTTCAACGCGATACTTTGAGAAACCGATTTCTGCAGGCCGTCTAAAGTGCCTTAGAAGCGTTAGCTTAAATGATGTAGACACCGACAACTTAAGTAACGAATGAGAAGAGAGACTGGAGATCGGAACATTCGTCCGCTCCATTTTAGTTACACCACTTTTTTTCCTACGTCAACACTCGTTCTCCTCTGAATGTCCCTGGCAGTAGGTACCCTCACTAATAAAAACGAGACATGGAAATGACCTAGACACGTGCCGGCCGGTTGAGTTAGCCAGACCTTGAACGTCTACCTCAAAGCGCACACGCTCCAATGGTACAGGTTCATTCCCTCGTACTCCCATTAGAAGCCCATTAACCATTTGAAGCGCGCGAAAGGTAGAAAAAGCTAAGGCCAACAGCAACATAGCACCTGTGTGTCTGTGTGCCTTCTTGTGTTTTTTTTTTTCACCTTACCTTATTTTTTATCGTTCACCAACTAGCCCAATTACAAGCTCTTTTTTTTAACCTATGGACGCTGTTTACGTCATTCTTATCAAAGTCACTGAGAGTTTAAAAAACACTGGGCACGGTGAGCGTCAAACATCCTATTATCGCTTCTTAAGTAATTAGTTTGTGGCATTGGTAGTTAAGAACTTCAAAGGACGAATCACTAAGCAAAAAAAGCCGGAGCATATAGGAGGCCACGTCTACTATGTTCTCGCTTCTAGTAGGTGTGGCCATGGTAGACCACGTCTACTATAACGTTTCTCAAGCTGTCCGTTGCTGTAGTCCCGACAAACTATAGTCACCGACAACTAGAGAAACTGAAGAAGTTTACCTCGAAGCTTCTTGTTTCGTGATTCGTTCTTCGACGTTCTCACTGGCAACTACTGCAATCTCATTGGCTGCGGAGCGCTGTCGATGTCTATGGAGAGCGCAAGTTCGTTTGCTTCTTGCACAGGGGTTGCGACAATGTCAGAACGCCAAGCTCTTATTGGCTGATTTAAAAAGAAAATAGCGGGTAGACCTCAAGGCATCTAGCATTGGGTTCCCCCACTATCGCTTTATTCAAAGCCAATCAGAGCTCGGCGTCATTCTGACGTCACCGCAACTCTTGCGCGAGAAGCGGACGACTTGCTCTCCGCATAGGCCTAATGACTTTGAGGTTCCACTCACGTTTTGAGACAATGGGCGGCCGTGGCGATCCACTGACTAGCGATCAGCGTGCCCCCGCAGACGTAGAGGCTTTCCTGTGGCCCCAACCTCTTCATGATGCCGGCCTGCGAGTTTGGTTGTTTCGCTTGGTGAGCAGCGGATTAGACTCGTGGACCTCGTCGAACGGGCAATGAAATGACTGTGAATTACAAGTGTAGAAAACAAGTCCCTGGCTTGCTGGGAACGTAACTCAACCTTACGAAGCTAAACAGCGCAGGGGGCAGACTAGGTTAAGCATATTATGTTTAATGTGCTTAACCAACCAACACACTTGAATATTTAGTACGTAGCTCAGCCAATTAGGAGAGAGCGAAAGTTGTTTTAAAAGCGTTGTCACTTTTTAGCTGGACTCTGAGCAAAGACACTAGGTAAGCATTCTGCCTTTGTCTTCCTCTCATAAAATCAACCACTAACCGAAATTCAAAAAATAAGTTCTCTTCAACGTTTTCTTTTTTCTTCTTAACACTGAAGAAGGCCGGAGGGTGTTTGCGTTTAGTTTTTCTGAGCCACTTTGCAATGAGTTTTTAAATAGGGTTTTCGTTGAGCAAATAAACAATTAACTAAAGATAAATGACAGATAGAGTATTCCCAATTAACAAGCTCGAAGTAACGTCGGCCTGAGCAGATGGATAATAAATTCGCATTGTAGCTGGCAGACCTTAAAAATATAAAGTAGAAACATAGGCGCGCACCAAAATGATTTGCAGGGCGAGTAGGATAGACATCTTGACTAAAACAGCGCAAATAATTTACGTGAGGAAGAGACAACAGGAGCAGCGCTCTTTCCTTCCTGTTGTCTCTTCCTCACGTAAATTAATTGCGCTGTTTTAGTCAATAGGCGTGCACACAAGATACACGAACTACCGGCCGAAACGCAACTTGAACAGCGCTTAAAGTGCTGCGTTTTAAGGTACAGTACATGTTTCATTGGGGTAGCTTGGTGAAGACGAAGGTGCAAAAGCTAGATGTAAAATCGAGACGCGAAAACGTTACGTCCGAAATAACAATCTACGGTGTCACCATCGCAGCAGGGCTTCCTTCCACATGGCATCGCACTCCCACTGGCTGGCGTAAACAATCAAGGGATAACATAGACAACCAACAGCGTTCTCGACGGAAGTTGTAGTGTGAGTCTCGGTACAGAAACAATTACGTCTAGAGTTACAGACGCTAAAATGCTTTCTACTTAGGCTGATTTTGTCAGGCGTGCCCAAAGTGCTTCCGCCAATTTTCCTTTTCGTGCGCACCAGAAGCTCCAACTGAACGTGTTTTGAAATGTTACTTTGTTGCAGAACCTAACTGAATGTGATGGGATATACGCCAAAAAAAACGATGGCAAAGAAGAGTGGCACACAGAACAGGGCGTAATTATGAGAAATATGCCCTGTCCTGTGTGCCACTCATGTCTGTCCTCGTTTCTTGGCGTATTTCCTATCATGTATCAGAACCAACTTGCCAAACTCGCAGCCCTAGCTGAATAATCCACACTTCAGGATGATTTAGAGCTTTGAGTTTACGGCAAGATGGCACATTGGCCTCCTCTACCAGATAGCCCAGGCACATTCCCGATCTGAAAATAATTGTTAAAACACGTGCTTAAAATAATTGTGACAATGTTATAAACAACCCTTTTCTATAAGTCGTGCGTGGCTATGATCTCGCAAATACTGCAATACTTTAATCTAGTTCGAAACCGGACGCGTGCGACTGCTATTTGCACACTGGCTCCACCTCGTTTCAACTCCGCGCAACGGGCTGCAGTTGAACGGAAGGAGCGACAGAGCAGTCAATTACGCTCAAACGGAAATGTGTGAGCAGGGCCTCAACGCAGTTGATCACGCTCAAAAGCGAATGTTTGAAGCAGCCTTTTAGAAGACACATATCGCAAGTGTCTCTTACGTGCCACGGGAACTCGGCGAAGTCAGCGCCACTCTCCGGGTAGTGGAGGCTCTTGACCCTCCCGTGGATACCGAACGCGTTGCGAGCGCCGCACGTGGGAAACGAAAGGTCCGGCCGCGGCTGGGGGTACGGCTGGGGCTTGGGGTAGACCGGGCCCAGGACCCCCACCGAAGGTGCAGGGAAGAGGGTCCCGGCAGCAAGCCCGGCACGGGGGGACCCAGACGGTGCGGAGCGTGATTCTTCTGCAAAGGACCACAACATATTCGTGACAGCGTACATTTTAGAGTTCCGTCCCACCATCTCCTTGTTCGCATTATTGAATTTTAGAGCTCGCCTAAGCCCCGGACACGGTGATGATACATCATACAAAAGGTAGCCTCCAGGCGTATTTCCTCCTTATATAACAGACAATGCAGAGCGCAAGTTCTTCTGCTTCTTTGGTAGGGGTTGTTTGGACGTCAGAACGCCGAGCTCTGATTAACTCGATTGGAAGAATAGTGGGTACACCTCAAGGCAGATATCATTGAGCTCTACCCACTATTCTTCCAATTAGAGCCAATCAGAGCTCGGAGTTCTGATGTCACTGCAACCACTGCGCGAGAAGCAGACAAACTTGCGTTCCGCATAACTGTCTGCAGACATCTTCAAAGCATATATATTTATGAAACAAACAAGCTTAGAACATGCTTAAGATGTGTTTGCAAATAGTTCTGTCGCCATGTCTGCAGAACACACCATGTCTTTTGTATGATGCATGAGCAGTGTTACGGTGTCTAGCTTTCACGAGATGAATGCGTGGTTGTTTTATTTATGACGTTCCTTCAAGTTTACATTTTAATTGAATGAAAAGACAGATCACGATGTGAACTACCTCCACATATTTCGCAATTAGTTTGCAATTACTAGTACCAAGAAAAAGAGATCCTGAACAACCAAGACAAGCGTCGTACTTTGTAATTTTACTCAATTCCTACAATAATGAACCAACAACCGGCAAGTATGTTCTATATGGAACGATAAACTCAAGGAAGACATAATTCCAAAAAAATTATGCGTTCGTATTTAGAATTATGAGCTTCTTAACATCAGAACAGCTATCCCTCTAACTAAAGAACCAGTTCCCATCGCAGTCTTCACTGCCTTTTCAGAAGCTTTTAACTAACTTCCCGTTTTGCAAAGAGATGCAACCTACCAGTCCGACGGGAAAGTTGGGTCCGAACGTGTTGTGCTTGGAAGGAATTCCGAAAGCCGGTTTCTTCGGAAACAGCTGGGCCAGAATCTCCGGTGGGATGGGTCCCGGGCCGTCCTGCTGCGGAGGGGCCGGGCCAGGAGGAGCGAGTCCGAAGGACGGAACGGGTGCTCCATGGGGTATCTTGCAGCACGTGCGCAGGACCCCGCAGTTGGCGAAGTTGACGCCCAGCATCCTCTGCATGATGTCCGTCGCGTAAGCCGGGGTGCTTCCAGTGCCGACCGTGTCTGAAGGAGGGACGTGGTCGGGGATGAGGACCAGGGACGCGGCCTCGTTCGCCAAGTTCTCAGCAAACCTCGGTTCTGTGGGCCCCGTGCATCGAACCGTCTACAACGTGCGCAGTGCAACAAATTGAACTCTATAATCAAAAAGGTCCAAGGTCAAGGAGTATTCATGATTGCGATTCAGAGCTTTTCGTGCAATCTTACCCTGGGTCTATGCTCTGTTGTAGGTTACGAAAAGCAGGACGCCTCCTCTGCAGTGTTCGCTCTACTAAAGTGAAAAGAGTGTGGGGCTTCGCGAGAGTAGCTTGTCCTTCTTTTTTAACCTGCAACAGAGTATAGTGAAGCTACACGGTGAGCTTGAACCGCCATGATTATCGCAACCGAACACCCGTCCTTTGTAAGCCTTGGCTCTGTAGACTTCGTATATGAAATCCTTTACGAGGTCTGCTTTAAACCAGGTTATACACCAGTTAAAGCCATCAAGGACGACTAAGGTCACTGTATTAGTAGTTATGACCTTAAGGATCACTGTACCAGAGGAACGGTTCACTAAAACCCTTAGACTAAACATCGCTACAGAAGATGAATTTATATTCCACGTTCAGTTCAAGATAGAATGTAATGAGGAAGGTGGACCTTGACAATCTTGAAACAGCAATAGCATGACGCAACTTCACTAAGACCTCTTTTTGAACAACGTTCTTTGAAGTCCAATATTAACTCACCTGATTGGAAGCTTGTCGCTTCATTCTCGACTCCACCTGAGATTCGGTCGAATTCTCCGTCGTCTGCTTTTCGTTGTCCACGTCGACGATCACGTCGGAACTCTTGTCATTACTTCTCTCGTCAATAGGGATCAATAAATCACCACCGCCTCCTCCGAACGGCGGCTGAGGTCCGAACCCACCCGGCCTCAACGGTGGAGGCCCAACATCAGTCCTGGGACTGGCGACGTACCCGTTCTTGCAGAGATAGAATGGAACACAGACGCACTCTTCCCGCGGCGGTGCAAAGGGTACATCGGCCGGCACATCGTAGCCTTGAGCGTACGTCGCACCGAGTGCGTTTCCGAAGTTGAAAGGCCCTCTTCCTTCATCGATGTTCTTTGCAGGACGGACATCATGTCGACTCGGCGCTGGCTTGAACAAGGGCCCCTCGTGCTTGCTCTTTTCGAAGTTTGCAAAGTGAGAGTCCGTCTTTTTGGGCCGATGAAAGTCTGGCCTCACGATTGGCGGAAGCGGCTTGGTTGGTCCTTGTGGTTTCCGTGGAAAATAGGGCTGTTCGGGATTCTGTGACTCTTGCCGTTCTGGTGGGAAGTCGGCGGGTCCGTTACGGTTGGGACCGTTGTAGACTGGGCCGTTCTTACCTGAGTAGAACTCGTTTGGGACGAAGTGATCCGGAGGCGGTTCCTCCTGGTTTTTTCTGGGACGCCTATGATGGGGATGAAGCCCCTGATCGGAAAGAAGCTGTTCTCTGGTTTGTTCATGATCCTGGACTCTGGCGCTGTGGAGAAACGCGCCTCGTCATTGACGATCTTGGCCTTGCGGAAGCCGCTGTTTCTGGACTCGTAGTTGGTGGTGGTGGGGTCGTTGGCGAAGAGCTTGGCACGCGCCTTAGCGCTACGGCCCACGATAATCACGCTACCCGAGGTGGTGTTGTAGAGCTCCGTGTCATTGTGAAGGCTGTCTAGGACTGTCATGCGGTAGGTTATGGTCTCCGGCTTGGCGGTCGTGGTCGAGGTATTGGTGCCGTCGATTTGGGTGGCTTCACCTGCAAACGTTGCAAAAATCTCGATTACAAAAAATGACAGCCGTTTACAACTCCGTGTAACGCCGAATTAGAGCGCAGCTCTTGAGGAGGAGGAGGGAAAGGTACGGAGAGGAGGCTATGCCCCTCCTCCTCTCCTGCTCGCCTCCCATTTAGGGGAAAATTTTCCGCTAAATTTAGCCAGGAAATTTTTCCGCTAGATTTAGCGGGGAAATTTTTTCCGCTAGATATAGTGGGGAAATTTTTCCGCTAAATTTAGCGGGGAAATTTATCCGGTAAATTTAGCGGGGAAATTTTTCCACTAGAATTAGCGGGGAAACTTTTTCCGCGAGATTTAGCGGGGAAAATTTTCCGCTAAATATAGCGGGGAAATTTACCCATAATGCACCGCGCGGGTACGCCGACGCCGACGCCGCTCAAGCCGGAAACAGGCGCCTAACAGCTGCGCTCTAAAAATCGTCTGCCTAAACTATTTATAATTTACACAAGTCTGAGATAGAAAGAAGTAACATCATAGGTCCTTTGTCACGCTCAGCTTAAGTCACTTTACTTACACGCGCGCAAGTGTTGATAGCCCTGCTCCCAGCATAACAGACCATACTGGCTGCTCATTATACAAAAGCCGTACCTAATGTTTCTTTTTTGTGTGTGATGTTTGTGGTTATATAGACCTTTGCATCGCTTATCACCCAGGCAAAAAATGCTGAGTCACTGAGCTGTGGACGCACGCGCAGGGTTCGATATACCGCACAGCGGGGCAACAGCGCATGCTCCGAAAGCATTCCACAGCCCAGCAGACAAAGATTGCAGGACACTAAAGGCGATTTCTGCAAAGGTCTATAGTAATTGATGCAGATCAAGCTTACGGCGAGTAGCAACACACAGGTACAGTACGCGACAGTTAGTACAAACAAGCAATCTCCGGTTGTTGTTTTTATTTGTGCTTATTTTGTGAATCAAAAGATTATCATGAAAATTACTAGTGCAATAGAAAATGCCCATTTGAGCCACCAACAAAAGTGGTAAAAATTAAGTGTCGTCTATACCTTGAGTAAAGGGGCCACACCGTGTTTATTCTAAACGTGTCGAGCAATGTAGATATTGTTGTATTGGGGAGTATTATACAATACTATTTAGGCGCTCGCGTTTAAGAAAAAAAGAACTTTACAAGAGTTGTGTTATTTTAATTTGTATACTTTCGGTAGGAGAGCCAGTTCATTACAATGCTCTTTCCCAGACATGTACCAAAAGAGGGCAGTTAAGGTCATCTCCGATTGTAGAAAAAGGTAAGTATAAATATATATATTTTCTTAGAGACTGACTCCTAGCTGGACTACTCCTTCAACGGCAACACCGTAACATTTTGGTGGAGGTGCGTCCCCTGCGCCTCTTCGCTCACTAACCACAACGCTTCTCCGAAGTTTGAAGCAGCTTGCCCCAACAATGTCTCGAGGTGAGGCGTCAGGCACTCAAAATCTCCGTGCTGGCTCTGTCCCCTACCGACAGCGAGACCCTCCCACCTTCGGCGGCTTCGGAAGCGATGACGTGGATGACTGGCTGCGCAACTTCGAGCGCGTCAGCACTCACAACGCCTGGGACAACACCCTAAAATTGGCCAATGTGGTTTTCTACCTACGTGACACCGCCAAGGTATGGTTTGACAACCATGAAGATCAGATAGCCTCGTGGGACGCATTCAAGACCCGTCTATCAGATGTCTTCGGATGCCCTACCACCCGAACACAGGACGCGACCCGCAAGCTTGCGACTCGCGCTCAGTCCGGACTCGAGACAACCACGGCTTACATTGAAGACATACTGGCTCTGTGTAAACGCGCGAACCCGACCATGCCTGAATCGGAAAAAGTCAGCCATATCATGAAAGGGATTGCAGAAGACGCATTCAACATGCTGATTTCTCAGAATCCAACCACAGTCGCCAGACTCCAGGAACAGTGCCAGCGATGGGAAGCGCTTCGGAATCGGCGCATATCAGGAGCAGAAAACATAACTCGCCTCCAGAATTGCGTCGCGTCATCCCCACTTTCATCGACCGGCGACATCGCTTCCCTCATCCGAACAATAATCAAAGAAGAACTCGCCGCCTTGTCTCCCGCGCCTCAACGAAGCTCATCAACAGAGGCACATCTTACCCCCGACGAGTTACGAACACTCATTCGAACTGAGTTGTCTCGATATTCACCTCCTCCCGTCGACACCACATCTTTACCTCTACCAACGGCACCCCTACCACCCGACGCAGTATGCGCTACGTCTCCGGCACAATATTATCAGCCCATCACGATGTACCATCCTGACCCTCGAACATCTTTTCCCCGGTCTTACACTGAACAACGACCTTGGGCTCCTCCACTAGTTCCTCCGAACTACTTCACGGATCGTCGACCAACTTGCTTCTACTGTGGTATACCAGGTCATATTTCGCGCTTCTGTCGCCGTCGGCTGTCGGACACTACAAGAACCACATCTAGCTCCCGGTACTTTACGCCATATGAATCCAACCGGATCTACAACCAACCTAACGAGGTTGATGATCCCCGCTTCGGTCAGCGACGGCGCTCGTCATCCCCTTCCAATCGTGGTCGCAAATACCGCAGCCCCTCACCCGCATACCGGCAGCCCTCCCCTCTCCGTGGGCAGTCCACCTTTCCAAAAGCTTTCCTCGATGGGGAAAACTAAATGAGGCAGCAAAAGGGGGTACCGCTGCTTCTTGGTTTCCTCGACATCCCCCACCGACTGTGTCCTCATCTAATTTAATTGACATAATCATCAAAAAGGTAAGACTGGCAGCACTTGTTGATACTGGAGCATCAATTTCAATAATTAGCGAGAACATTCGAAAAAAGTTAAAGCTTGTTACCACGCCCTGGGACGGCGGCAGTCTCCGTGGAGCCAACACGTCCCTGATACATCCTCTTGGGCTAGTTTCCGTTGAAATTTCTATCGATAACGAACCTCATCGCCATTGCTTTGCTGTCTTGGACAATTGCACACACGACATAATTTTAGGATGGGATTTCTTAGCCAACCGAGGAGCACTCATTGACTGTGGAACGCGCACACTTCTCCTCGGCGAAGATGCGAATGACGCTTCCACACCTCGACAACAATGTGTACCTTTCCGCGCAGTGAATCACACACGGATAGCACCATTTACTGGCGCTATTGTACAATTGGCAGGATCTGTGACGGACGACACCTACATGCTGGAACCAAATCGCGAAGTGTTATTTCAGAAGGGACTGGCTTTACCCATGACAATTATAACATGTACTGCGGCCAAAACAACCGTTTTTATAGCAAATACCACTAACATTGCACAAGACTTGTCCGCTGGTACCTGCGTGGCCTTCACAACAATTAACAACATAGAGTATGTAAACACTGTCAGTGATCATACTCTAACCCTAACATCTCATTTGAATGATCACAATAACTCCTTTAAGTTGCTTCGGAAAAACGTTAGCACTGATTTGCCACCAGAGCAGCAGGATACCCTATACAAGCTATTATGCTCCTTCATTGACATTTTTGATTTTAACTCTCGGCCTCTGGCTCAAACATCTGCTGTTAAACACACTATCGATACCGGAACAGAAAAACCCATACGCAGCCGTCCGTATCGAGTTTCACGTTCAGAACGAGAAGTCATCCAGAGGCACGTGAGTGACATGTTACAGCAAAATATAATTGAAGAATCCGCAAGTCCCTGGTCTTCTCCTGTAGTGCTTGTGAAAAAAAAAGATGGCACATGGCGTTTTTGTGTTGACTACAGACGACTCAACAAAATTACCAAAAAAGATGTTTATCCCCTTCCCCGAATTGATGACGCCCTTGATACGCTACATGACGCCAACTATTTTTCGTCGATTGACATGCGCTCGGGCTACTGGCAAATTAGCGTTGACGAAAAAGATCGAGAAAAGACAGCGTTCGTAACACCCGATGGACTTTATCAGTTTCGAGTCATGCCTTTTGGCTTATGCAATGCTCCTGCAACTTTCGAACGTATGATGGACTCGCTACTCCGCAGGTTGCGCTGGACAACATGTCTGTGTTACCTGGATGACGTTGTCGTCTTTTCGTCTACTTTTCCCGAACATCTATCTCGATTGACAACTGTTTTAGAATGCTTCCGAAACGCCGGCCTTCAACTCAACTCTAAAAAGTGTCTTTTTGGTACACGAGAAATCAAAATTCTTGGACATGTCGTCAGCCACCACGGAATATCACCAGACCCAGAGAAACTTCGCGCTGTTACCGACTTTCCACGCCCCGCAACAGTTAAGGCACTCCGTTCATTCCTTGGACTCTGTTCATATTTCCGACGATTTATTCGCGGATTTGCTGCCATTTCCGCTCCTTTAAACTCTCTCCTCAAAAAAGATCGACCGTTCGTATGGTCTCAAGATCAAGAGGACGCATTCGCAACCCTGAAGACCGCATTGACCACCAAGCCAGTCTTGTCACATTTTCACCCTGCTCTTGATATCGAAATTCACACTGATGCGAGCGGTTATGGACTTGGTGCTGTACTGATGCAGAAGCAAGACGCTCGCGAACATGTTGTCGCATATGCAAGCCGAACTTTGTCCAACGCAGAGATGAATTACACCATCACTGAAAAAGAATGCCTTGCCGTAATTTGGGCAGTCAGCAAGTTTAGACCTTATATATTTGGGCGTCCGTTTAAAGTGGTTACTGATCACCACGCTCTGTGCTGGTTATCGAACTTGAAAGATCCTTCTGGACGTCTGGGACGATGGGCACTGAAACTCCAAGAATACGACGTCTCCATATTCTACAAGTCTGGGAAACAACACGACGCGCCTGACTGCTTATCTCGGAGTCCCATCTCATCCTCCCCAGAAACTCCCTCTTCTGCCGTTGCCGCAATAGCTTTGACCTCTAGTTTGGATTTTGCTGTGGAACAGAGGAGAGACCCACACTTACAACAGATTTTCAACTGTCTGAACAAAACCCACCTCACCCGCCACGAACAACGGCTTGTTGGTCCCTACACAATGCAGAATGACGTACTGTATCGTCGCAACTATGACCCACATGGTCCTACTCTGCTCTTTGTCGTTCCAAGACATCTGCGACCTGATATCTTACGTGCTCTACATGATGACCCCACAGCTGGACACCTGGGCTTTATTAAAACTTATATGCGTGTGCGCAATACCTTCTACTGGTACGGGATGTACCGCGACATCTCCAAGTACGTAGCATCATGCGTCCAATGTCAGCGACGAAAAAGGCCAACGACCGCACCAGCTGGACTTCTCCATCCTCTCGATCCACCTCACTGCCCATTTGAACGCATCGGTGTCGACCTGTTGGGGCCCCTCCCTCTTACACACAACGGTAACCGCTGGGTCATTGTTGCCATGGACCATTTGTCACGTTACGCAGAGACCGCTGCCTTACAGTCCGCAAACTCAGACGAAGTCGCCACATTTCTCTTGCACAATATCATTTTGCGACACGGCCCCCCTCGTCACATACTGAGCGATCGAGGAACAGTATTTCTTTCCCAGGTGATACAAAAACTATTACATCTTTGTGGAACCATTCATAGACCCACAACACCATATCATCCACAAACAAATGGCTTGGTGGAACGTTTCAATCGCACCATTGCCGATATGATTTCTATGTATGTCCAGTCTGACCAACGCCAATGGGATGCTGTTCTTCCGTTCGTTACTTACGCATACAACACTGCCGTTCAAGACACTCACGGCTATTCTCCATTTTATCTTCTCCATAATCGCCCTCCAACCACATTCTTGGACACGCTCCTACCTTACCGTCAAAATGACGAACTTCCCGACACTGTAGCACATCTCGTGTGTCGTGCTGAAGAAGCGCGCCAACTTGCCCGGCTACGCACACGTACATCCCAGGAACGCCAATGCCGACGGTATAACAAGACTCACCGCCCCGTTTCATATGAAATAGGTGACCTTGTTTTACTCTGGACACCTCAACGTCACCAGGGCTTGGCTACCAAGTTCCTCCACCGCTACATCGGCCCGTACGTAGTCGTGCGCAAACTATCCGACCTTTCATACCACGTGCAGCTACAGCAAGACACTACTGACCGACGCCGAGCAACCTCCGATGTAGTCCACGTCGCCCGCATGAAGCCCTACACCCCCCGACCCACCGCCCTCACTACAAACAAAACAAAAAAATAGAATTCTTCGTTAATTGCGGTCGGGACGACCGCGAAAACAAAGGGGGGGTAATGTTACTTAGAAGAAGAAAAAGAGGGCGCCAGAAAAATAGCGAGGGCGCGCGACAGCTCGAGCTGAGCCCGGCAGTTCCAAATAAAAGCCGACCGCTAGAGACTTATGTTTTATTCTTACTTATAGAGCCGGCGAACTTGTACTGCTTTATTCCTAAAACCGTCTAATCTCGTATTAAAGAGGGTAGTCGGTGGCCGAGTGTGGTAACGCACCACAGCTAGGAGCACGTGGGACGAAAGCTCGCGTTGCAGAATCTAGAAATCCTGGGTTCAATCCCCACTCCTGCATGTTTCGATCTGGATGAGCATCGTACAGTCCTGCGGTCATGTATCACTACTGCTTTGTGCACGTTAAAGACCCCAGGTTGGCGGTCCTACTGCACCGGCTAGATTTCCCATCTGCAGCCGAGACACCAGACTGAGGCTGACAAACTTCCGGCTGTCTAAACTTGCACACAACACAATTTAATATTATCTCATTGAAAAATGTAAACGAGCCACCTATTACATTAAAAGGTTATCCAGAATAAAACGCTGTTCTTCCATGCCAAGTGGCGGACATTAACCGCAACATTGCAGAGTTCTCCAGAATGTTTCGTCCCATCGGTTATTTCGAGAAAAAACGCAGTTCTCTAAAAATGGCCTGCCAATGCATATCAAACACATTCGTATGTCTTCTTTTTTTACACCTGTGTGTGCATCGTGTTACTATGAACCACAACACCAAAACACTCTATGACCCACCGAAACATATGTTGTTGCGCCTTGTAAGAACCTCTAGTTCCCACGCCCACCTGCCCCTTACGTAACATCGGAGGTAGAAAAAAAAACATAAAAAGCCTATTCCTTTTATCTTCTAGAATTGAAAACAAAAAAAAACAGCATTTCGTTAAGTACATCAAAAACGAAACTAACATGTTCCCTCGAGAAACACCGGGCCTCGCTCAGGGAACACAGGCGTCGCTCGCATCGTTAGAACAAAACAACAATGGCGGCCGCTACGGAACAATAGCCACGCGCCGATTGCGGTCAGCGCAATACAAAAACACTACAGTGCTCTTCAAACCCCCTTCTTTTTAAAATCGGGCACGTCTCACGCCAGCGCGCCCGAGTACCATTTCTGTTTTCTTTCTTAGCCGAACTCTTGGGCCCGGAGCATCTTCCGCAGCCTTCATAGCCGGCCGAGAGATGGCGCTCCCGAAAGCGGGTCAGTCATCAATTGGGGTCCGCTAACCCACTACGCTACTTTCGGCGCCGAAACGCGCTGGGACGACTTGGAGAAGGGAAACGAAACCGCGCGCGTGTGTGCAAAGGTCCCTTTCGAAGACGCTTTTACTTCAGCAGCTTTATCGTTCGATCGTTTTTGCTTGTTTGGTTGGTGGAGTTTTTTTGTATGTCTTTCGTTAGATGTTTGTGCTGCGTGTGCGTTGGTTGTGCGGAGTTGACTGACCCAGCGAGTAAAGGGGGCCCGGGAAGTAGGCTAACGCACCTGTCTTGTCGAAGGCGTCTGAGCAGAGTAGTCGCGAGGACAGTACAACCACGACGATGACTTTCCATCTCGTCAACATAGTCTTGGGTCAGACCTGGAGGGAGAAAAATGGAAAGGAACGTGTTTTCTCAGAGGGGAGCACAGTAAACTAAAGTCGCTCCCTTTGCAAAGGAATACTACATTAAAAATATGCTAAGTTTGTACCTTTATAAAACAAGAAAGCATACTTAAAGTAAACGTATCCTCCAAAAAAATGAAAAGCTTTTTTTTTTTCGCAAATAGAAACAATTAAGCGCATTGCCCAACGCTCAGTCTCCGCTCAAGCGTAGCGCCAAGCCAGATATCAAAGTTTTAGAAATAATCGTTATCTTGTTCAATAGTTATAAGTGATTTTCAAAAAATTTCAAATCAGAAATTGGGGTTCGTTTTTAGTAAGTCGCTCTCTACGCCACTCCATGTATTTGAGGGCTTCCCTGTCTACCGTCAATTTATTCATTGAAAACTACCGAAAATTACTAATAACTTCTTTTTTTTATTACATAAATGTTAGTTCTGAAACGTTCACCTCTGGTTGGGACCACTAACGCTATATTTGAGCGGGAAATGAGCGATCAGCAATGCTTAGTTTATTTTTGCGGTAAAAAAACAGCAAATTTTATTGTTTTAGATGTTTCTTGTTGACACACTGTGTATGACGAGCTTACAATAGTTCCTTACACCTTGAGAAACACAGGGCGTATATAGAGTTCCGATCATCTCATTAACGTTTCACGGCCAATGCGATTGCAGCATTAGCCGATACAAACGCCGAAAGAACCAATCCCAAAGTAATCATGCATTAACATAATGAGCCACGCCCCGCTGTTCTTAAGCTGTCATAACTATGATAGTATATGAAAGTTATAACTTTGATTCTCGGCACCTCAGCATCAAGACTGAATCAGCGGCAGTGGTAGGATTCGTATACGCGCTCAGCACATGCACCCCTTAAAACGAAAAAAGTACACCGAGAGTATAATATAATATTATAAAGTAATATAATATAAGAGTAGTTCATGGCTGTTTATTTCCGTTGTAGGCAATCAATGATGGGAACAGATATATAAAAAGCCGCGCAAGGCGAGCTGGACAAGCTGTCGGCCCATGTGTGTTCCGCAGCAGCAGGCCACTATCCTTCAATCAGAGCCAATCAGAGCTCGGCATTTCAAAATCACCATAACCCTTGCAAAAAAAAAAGAAAAAGCAGACGAATTTGCGCTTTGCATCAACACGAATCGTGTAAAAATTAAATAAGTAACAGCACTCATCATCAACCAAAACAGTATCAGCATTGGCATCATTGCTCAATGTAAATGTGCAAAGAACATGAGCTGGAACTGCAAGGTCAATCATTCCATAACCAAGGCGAAGCTGTATAGTACAATGGTTTGTAATTATTTCATAGTTTAACGTGCCTACATAGACGCCGTCTGAATAGACGTTTTGGTGCTCGGTAGGCTACTGACTTACCGGTACTCAATCCACACGCTAAAGTATATTTAAAATATTTAGGGTAACTATACTCCGTACATATACCCATACTCGAGGACAACTTTTCTCAACGTTTTTCGAGGAGAGAGGGAAATCGCGCACAAGTTCAAAATGGGAGAGGGCACGCACCCGTGCCCTCGGCTGCATTGACAAGAAAAGTGGTCCCCGAGTGTAGTGCACCCGAAAAATAATTGGAGCGTACATTTTTGTTTTATGAAAGTGAACAGTTCATATATTTTTGGCGTATGCGGAGAGCAAGTCGTCTGCTTCTTGCTCAGGAGTTGTGGTGACGTCAGAACAACGCCGCGCTCTGATTGGCTGATGGAAACAAATAGTGGGTAGACCTCCTGCGCAAGAACCAGACGACTTGCTTTCCGCGCTTTCTGCCAACGGTAAAGAGTAAATGAATGCAGAATATGAAAAAAAAATTACTTTAATTCTAGACAAACGGAGTTGCAACTGACGACATTATCATGTGCCCTGATGAAAGTAATCGAAACTAGGCCCTCCGCGTGATAAATGTAAAACATAAAACTAAAGGACAGTAAGGAGCGAAAGTATGCAGATCGAGCTGGTTAGGAAACATAATGGGCAAGACAGGTGGTCTGGTCCGTCATTTTATTTCTCTCCGTGTCTCGGGGTTTAGTTTATGACATAAAGGGCAGCTTTTTCTCTCGCTCTCAAAAAGGTTTTTTTCTTTTTTTTGTTTTTTTACGTGAAACGTATGAACCCGTCAAGACCTTAGGGTTCGAGACCTTTCACAATTTTCACGTTGATGCTTACGGCGGAAGTTGCGATTTTTTTTTTCTTCACTGAGGCGTTTATAATGGCGATTGTCACGTCAGCTTACTCTGCCGGAGTCTACCTGAATAAAAGGTGATGCCCCATTTCCGCCTGCAACCTCGCGTAGAAACGATCGTGCAAAGTCCGTTGGAAATTGTGGGTTTGTGTGTGCCCTTTCTTTTTATCGTTCCTTTTTGCAAAAAGAATCATTTGGCACTTAACAGGCCAGAAGATGTTGAGAGGAGAGGGTTGCCTGCTCAGGAAGTGATTTAAGCTATTCTTTATGAATTATCAAGGTAAAATATTCGAGGGTATATTTAAATCGAAACCAGCCTTTTGGTAGCATTAAGGCGGTTTGAATTATAATAAGAGTATATTAAATTGCGAAATTGTATATTTGATTTCGCAGGATTGAGACTTACCAAAGCGATGGCATAAATATATTACGTAACTTTTGTCAGGCACTTTATCTGCTTCAAAGAAAACTCTGCCGTAACAAAGTTGTTCCCTCCTGCTCAGAGCTAACACAACGCAGTAAGCGTTTCACGAACACGGTATAAAAATGTATGTTTTGTTTTCGATTATTTATGTTCTAATTCTTGCAATTTGGAAGTACATATGTTTAGTATAAGTATTAAAAAGACAGAAGGTCAGCCTTTGATTTCAATCTTCAGATTATCAGAAGGGACTTGGTTAAACAACAATTTGTGTACGGTTATGCCACGAGGGTTACGCAGAAACGTATCCACCTTAAGCAAGCAGTTCAAAAATGTATAACGATTTTTTAACAACAATCAATGAAAAGCGAGGCGCCTGTATTTTGTATCATCCCGAAAAGGGAACGTATAGCTAAATTGATATTACCAGAATATTTTCCATTTTATTACATAGAAACCATTTTCTGTAAAAAAATATTTGGGACCCTCGCTTGGATAAACTATTTCTGGAAAAATATACAACTCTGACTTCCGCTCAATAAAACGAAAGTCGTTATATTCGCACTTGATACTCGGAGACTGAAAGTTTCTTATCTTGCGAATACTTCTTCAGCCAAATCTGAATTTTTTTTTTCAGTTACTTGTAGATATGAAACGCTTAGGTCATTTCCAATAATTGACTGCAAAAATAAGCGACTTTGATTTTTTTTTATTGGTAATCGCAAGTGGATACTTTAACGCAGGTCGTGTATGTACTGTATAGTTTTGAACATTGCTCATACTGCCTGTTCCGCTAGATCTACTAGTGTGGAGAGATAGAGCTCCAAGGATAACTTTGATTTGCCCATATGCTATATTGCTCGAATTTGCATATTCGTGTGATTGCGCCTAAGCTCTAAAAAGAAAGAGAGATTAGAAATCGGATTCAATTCACCTGAACCACAACATAATCTGCGTTACTGTGCGGGAGCGCCGCAGCCACACAGGCAAATAAATCCTACTAAGCTACAATCTCTAAAAAAAAAATATATATATATATACATATATCCGAAACTCTTTACGCCTTGCGTGTAGCGTCGTACATTTCCGGCGTGGAGCGTATACCTCTCGTGACGTCATCCGTGGCGCACCAAGTCCCGGCACAATGGCCAACCGCCGTACAGCTTAGCATAATCACGGCAATCCTCGCCAAGTCTCGCAGCCCTGACTTCGCGGCGACGCTGAACAATGCGGCCTGGCGAGACGACTTGCAGTTCCATGTGCGTGTGTGCGTAGCTTTCTTTTTATTTATTTATTTCTATTTCAGTGTTGCCGGCTTGATTTCTAAAGACGCGGAAGTGGTGGCAAAGCGTGAACTCTGTCTGCATTCCAACACGAGCGCGCGCGCTCGCCGCGCACTCTGGCGGGAAGGAGCGCGTGCGCGGATGTCGCCGAGAAATATTGATGACGAATGCGAGAGAAGCGTTTAATACAGGAAGAGTCAAGGTCGAGCGAAGAAAACTTACAGACGTTTAATCTCACTGAATTAGTTATATTATAGAGAAGCAGAACTCATGCTGCGATTAATGGGAAAAACGTAGAAACAAATCACCCATGGACATCATTAAAGCGACGAAGAAAATAAGACGCTCTTTAAGATCGAGTCTTGTAAGAATTAAGTTTTATTAGACAACTAAAATATTAAAATCTATTTCTTTTAAGAGAAAGTAAACTTCGTAAAATTTTTCTATTTTGCTAGGTCTTGATAACATTTTGTGTGAGCAATCACAAAATATATAGATGCTTCCACGTCCCTAGCCACGCCTATTTAGGTAATCTATAAATGGGTTTAAGTGTAAGCCTTGAGGAGCATTGTATTTTTGTTATATTAACATGATGGTTTTTAATTTATAAGAAAATATGTTGGCAATAATATGCTATATAGCTCGCAAATCAACTTTTCAGTTCTACGTCTGCAGTGGTTCATATTTTAGCGAACAATACGTCTAGCAAATGTTTATCATTGTAGGATTTGGATGAACAAATGTTAAATCTAAGATGTATATTGCCAGCTTTACGGATTACCCTCAACTCACAACTTTGTTGAGTTCTGTATAATGTGGCTTTGCGGTAACACCGCTTTTATGTGACGCTTAAGGATTATATTCAAAAATGCCACCAAGAGTAACACTGACATATTGCAACAAAAGAGCTCGAGAGAAAGTGATCTAGCAGAGCTGCTAGCCTATAAAAAAAACTTCCTAAAGGCATAAAACAATTTGTGTTTAAATGATAAAATTGTGATTCTGTCCAGGTCCGGCCGGATCACGTCTACTGATAAGTATTCTGCGCTGTTATCCACCCCTTAAGAGAGCTTCTAATAAAGTCATATCACTCAATAAACAGGTACATTGAACAGCTTCTCGAATGAATCATTTCCTGTCTAGTCATGACTTAATCATTTCTGCTTCAGTAAATATCTGTAGCATACCTGTTTTAATATACCCTTTTCAAAATTCAGTGCCATCTGATGGCTCAAGAAGCAGTTTCACTTTTGGAAAACTAATGATGGTCATGAAACTATTTCATCGGGCACCGTCGCTTTCGCATGTCAATGACACATAAGAATCAGCTTCTTTGATCACCTTATAGTTTTTTCTTGATTTGTTTTAGTTTCAACTTGGTGTGAACCTAAAAACGGACCAATACAAAGCGGCAACCCATAGACACTTTGTATTAAATTTCCGTCATCAGAGACTTTAGAGCCAGACTTGTGCCAAAGGATTGATTGGACCACAATGCAAAATAAACCCCTACGCACCGTTTGTATCGAAGTCGTGGGTCCTGTTTTACTGACGTCTCGAACGTACAGGTCTCATATGTCCTCCGCTTTGTAGTATCTTCAAATTCCTTCTTCATCGGACCGTCATTAGTTAGGCACAGATAGCATACACTGAGATAATGTTAGTGATCAAAGTTACCCGACTGAATTCGTAAACGGGTGTATTGAAAAAATGAAAACGTTGTATCGATCCAATTTACCGGTCCTTATTTATTATCTCTTAATCAGTGTTCATTGTCAGCTTTTCTTTCAATATTGTAACCATGTTATTTCAAGAGGAATTGTGTAACGCTCCATATTCTTTTAAACAATTGTTTCGAAACAATAGAGAAAAAACTATTCATTTTTTTAAGATCATATCTCGGTGGATATAGAAATATACATTTGCCAGGTTATTAAATATTTCAAAATATCTGTTGTCGTTTCTCTTTATTCATTCTTGTACACGTATGGCTTTAACTTCCAAGTACTACTGTCTTCTCCTGATAGCCTATCACCTTATCCCTCACTTAGTTATCAACTGTCAAACTGCCGTTATCTTTGGGTTTCCAATACGCTTTATCCCTGACAAAACATCACCCGTATTTTATCAGCATCGATGCTTCTTTGTCGCTAAACGTTATTTTCTTCAATATCTCGATACGTGTTGCCTCAAACAAAACGAAAAGTAATGTGTACTTTATCAGTATCTTCCCCTCGAAACCCCATCAACGCAATGCATCAGCCTCAACCGATGTCGTTTCCTAACTACACTTATATCAATCAAAAGCCAAATAAGAAGACACTCACCTTAGTCAACAGTATCAAAGGCGAAGAGCAGCTACCCAAACACCTTTCGCTTCGGCAATATTCCAGATACACTGTCGTCGTCGTCGGCTCTTGTCACGTAACGACAAGTAAATGGAAGCCGTAGGGACGTCCTCCGCAAGTGTTCTGCTGTGGTCCTCCAGAGGAGCGAAGAGGGAAGAGCCTGGGCCACCACACTCTGAGAGCTCCGGCGTTTCGGTTATGCACCGGTGGATTTCTCCGCTCCAAACTTTATACACATACCAAGAGACGAGGGGGAAGAACCGCCGAAATTTGGGTCACCACCGCGGGGAGGACCAATCGCTGAGGCGACCGGCTTTCGGATTCAAGAGGACCGCCGGGCCGGAGAGAGGAGGGGGCCAAGAAAGTCTGCAGCTTGCTTGTTTTCGGGTTCTCTTTAATTTTCGAGACAACAATTTTTTTTTTTTGCTGGGTTGCTTTTTTTTTTTTATTCTTACGTGCAGTTGCGTTTTGGGGATTCCCATAAACTTTATTATATTATTTTTCCATGTGCGCGTTTGAATTAGGCGAGAGAAAAGGTGGATAGGGAGGGTGTTGGGTGGCAAGAAAAAGTGTTTTGATTTTGGGGGGATTTTTAGTTTTTGTATCTTGCTGTACCCCTAGCCGGATATTCTTGTTCCGTTACTGGTTTGTGGGCTCTGTCCTTGTACCGTTCACATATGCGGGTTAGTGCGTTTGTTGTATACGTGTATGTGTGTGTTTTCTGGTCTTGAAACCGTTTTGGAGAAGAGGGGGTAGGCGCCGGCTTTGAGGTAAGAAACTAAATATTTTTAACTTTAGCATAGGTTTGCATTTGCATTATACCAGATACATGTTCTTCCTTACTGTTTTGCTTAGCTTGAGTGACTGATACTGATATTTGAGCATGCACGTGCATATCCTACGCACATAGCCATATGGCTCAACTCAAAGAGAGGCTTAAAAGGTTGGGAGAGTGAGAAAGTAAGGTATGTTTTAGACGTTTTCGCTTCAGTTTTACATTACACTGAATGGTGCTGCTCCGTTTCCATTTTGACATTTGAGTATTAATGTCCTTCGAGCATACAAGGCTTTGCCCGTGAAGGTGTATCTCACGTGTACACAGAACACACATCCGGATGCCAACTTGAAAGCAGGGAACGGTCTCAATTGAGTCGTTATGGTTAGGTTCAGGGTTTTGCACAATCCTGACGTACTCAGCCTTTCATTATGCCCTTCGAAGGGACATGCGACTGCAACTGCTACAGTCTAAGAAGACTCCTAAAATTAGCTGGGTCAGAACAAACTGAGAACTCTCGCCGGATTGGAACCTCCCGTGTAAGAAAACACAATAAAAATAACAAATTGTGCATTGGGATAGAAGAGGAAAACCAGTAGAGGTGTCCGTGTTGTGCCAAGCAGAATGAAAACCATAAACACAGATATGCGAAGCTTCTTTATTTTAGAAAATACTCCAGCAAGAAAATTATTTAAAAAACATTTCCTGAAGCTTAGGTGCTTGCGTCCGTGCCTTTTATAACACTGCAGGAAGGTTTGAGATGAAGGATAGCTCTCGTTCCGCTTGCCTACTGAACCCCGGCATCCCTCTGTGCACCACGCATAACTCAGGATTAATTGATTTCACCGGTGTGTGACCTGTCTGCTTCTACTGCTACTTTCATAGGGTGCTGCCTTCCTGAAGGAAACCTGGTCGCGTCACAGGCAATTCGTTTTGTTTTTATGCCGCTGCAATTTCCTTGTGGCTAAAAGCAGAATGTATGAACTAAGAATGTCGGGAAGTATTTATTTGTGCGGAACGTATTCCCACAAGGATATGGGCAGTTACTATGGTCATTGACTGCCTAGGAAACGCATGGAGAGGTTTATCAGTTTGTCATTATTGCTAGTTAGCCCTCAAATGTCGTCATTAATCTATAAAACCAAACTTCACAACGTCGCCGCTCTACTTCTAAATACGTTGTTACCAACATTATATTTGGTTTCTTCTCAATGAGAAGGCGGCAGTCCTACCTGAATTTTAATATTTCTTAATAAATCAGTATCATAACCTATAAACTCGTTTTTCTTTATTATCGTTTTATATGCGTGCATTTTAAATATCAGAATTAAACAATGTGTACATCTCAGATGGATGTCGCGTTTTAACGTGTGCGTATGCAAAAGTTTAGGATACATTGTGAGAGAACTTACGTTTTCGCGCGCTGTATCTTAACTGCAAAATTGGTAATGAAACAGGCGCAACAACCTTGTTTTAATCACTCCCTTTAGACTACCTCATTTGTGCTGACTGATATATGCCATTATACTTTCGGTAGCTCGATTTAAAAATATCGATATTTACACAGATCACAATTAACTTTGGCACAATAACGATTCCTATGATTCTACTGAGCAAGCTTTTAATACGGGACGACACATATGGGCAAAACTAAGAAATAAGCAAGTTCCTTCTCTGGCTAGATATTACGTGATTACATGATTACGTGACATCTGCGAGCACATAAGACAAAACCTGCGAGGTGGTGCACAGGTTTCGTTTTCCTTTTCACGAGGCAAATCGATATTTTGAAATCGATCATTCGTTGTGATGCACTTGCCTACAGCAGGGAAGTTGGCAAATATTTAATTCAATACGTTTAAAAATACTTCAACAAAATAACTATAGTTACTGAAAGGGGCGCTTGTTGTCTAGCGCACACTCGAGGATCGCGGCAGTTCGACGACGGAGCCATAGAATGCCCGGTCGCAGATTTGGAGCGCGAGTTTCTGATAGCACAGAGCATCAAAGAGCCCTTTCTCGAGGAACCTGGACGTCAGCGCACAGCTTTTGCAGCGGCGAGGACCCGAAACACACTTTCGAATCCTCGCGTCCCGCCGCAGCGGCGAGACGCTGCGTTTCGGCGTCTCGCCGCAGCGGGGCGCCAGTCGCGTTGCTCTCCTCCCATCCGTTGTCTGCCGCTCCACCTTTTCCATTTCGGCGGCCGCTTCTCGTGGCGATCTGCCAAGCTTTGTCAGTATACAGGAGGCTATGCCCCGAAGCTTTATTAATGGAACCTCGCACTGCAGGGGGGACAACTAAAAGAGCTCTATGTCGTCCTAATCCTACCAGTGAGTGACCGTAGGCCGTTTCAATTTCAGCTTCGATGCAAAGATATACAAAACCATTTCAACGAGCGCCGATGCTCTCTAACACATTCGGATGTTGCACGCATCGTTAATTCCTTCACAGTTCACCGCCCAACTTATTCGATCGTCTCTGAGACGCACGATCGATATAGAGAGCTGACGAAGTGGTTGCTATTCTTGGCTCCGAATTCTAGCATAATCGGGTTTGGACCGCGTGAGTCAGCAGCCCAAGTTTAGTTCCATTGTAAGCCGGAGCAGATGGACCGTCGTTGCACACCGAGCCAGCGTTACATCCTTATTGCGTCGCGTCCGGGTGGTTCGCAACAAACGACCTGGACAACGAACTCCGCGATTCGCATCTCATTAGAAAGTCAGATGCACGTGTCACAATCTCGTAAGTGACGACGTTACAACACAAGCAGCTGGCGGCGAAGAGTCGGCGTCCATGACACACACACATACCTTCCCTTTTGGTTTGTGGTGACGTGCATCGATAGGACAAATTACAGTGACTGTCAGGTTAGGAAACGTGAAGTGCACGCTTCTAGCTTTGTGATTGGCTCTTCGGTGTCTTTTATCGGATAATGTCGCAATTTCACTTGGCTGATGGGCGGTAAGAATTAGTACGGCAAATTGTTACGCAATTGTGTTGGATAGGTAAAACGTTCTTGCACCCACAAACGTTTCGCGATACTCTGAGTTTCCAGACACCAGACGCCTCTCCACCCCATTGACTCCTCTCAATATCCCATCGACTTTCCCCGTCGGGTCGGTCCGTGTCCACAGACTATGGGAATGACAGGCTGCGGCCGGTCACGCGTCAAGTTTCCCGCTAAATTTAGCGGGTAAACTGAAGTCTTGTGTGAGGTCACGTGACGTCAATTTTCCCGCTAAATCTAGCGGGGAAAGTGAATTTGAGTATAGGTCACGCGGAATCGTGTTTCGTGGCGTCAATTTTTCCGCCATATCTAGCGGGAAACTCAATTTGTGTATAGGTCACGTGACATGAAGTCGTGACATCATTTTCCCCGCTAAATTTAGTGGAGAAACTGAATTGGTGTTGAAATCACCTGACGTCAATTGTTCCGCTAAATCTAGCGGAGAGAGGAATTGTGTTTAGGTCACGTCACACAAAGTTATGTGAAGTCATTTTTCCTGCTAAATTTAGCGGGAAACTGAATTGGTGCTCAGGTAACCTGAGGTATATTTTTACCGCTAAATCTAGCGGAGAAACTGAATTTTTGTATAACTGCACGTGACACGAAATCATGTGACGCCGTTTTTTCCGCTAAATTTAGCGGGAAACTGAATGGTAGGAGTTTTCGTAGACCACGTTTCCCCCTCCGTTAAGCCCTCCGCAACGAAGAAGCCGCTACTGCGTCTGCGCGCCGATGGCCTTGACTGTAGAGTTTCGGGTATCGTAGCGAGGTTGCGGAGAGCGTTGCGGAACAGCAAAAGCGTCTGCGAAAACTCCCTGATGTTGAGGTCACCTGCTGTCAATTTTCCCGCTAAATCTAGCAGGGAAACTGAAGTCATATGACGTCACAGGTCACGGCTTCATCGAATCCGGAGCAACTAACCAAAAAGGTTTCACGTTAAAAAAAATGCTAAGGACTCACCACTCTTTCGGTGACGAAAATTCACAGGGCCTCTACTATGGCATCCCGAAGACGACTTGAAGGCGAAAGCCCAAGCGCCGATGCATAAAAGACAGACACATGATTTACTCGCTCAGTCATCCCTCTTAGTGTGCTGGGTCATCCTTCTTAGTGTGCTGAGCCATCCTTCTCAATGTGCTGAGTCGTCCTTCTCAATATGCTGAGTCATCATCTTAATTCGCTTAGTCATCCACTGAGTGGTCACGTAAACGGTTTGGTACCTTTCGTGTCGCCGACGTGTTTTCGCTCAAGGACTTTGAAGGTCAACTGAACGATGAGACATATAAGGCTTTCGCCTTAATAACAGCAACACCCAGCTAGGCCTCTTCAATCGAAGTTTGTCGTCACCACACTACGACCGACAGCGGGTGCTGATTGGACACGAGCGCTGTGTCTGCATTCGGTTGGGATTCGTGTCCAATCAATGTATCGAGGACGCTCTGCGCCGGGCTCGGGCCCAACCATTGAGTCGGCACCGTCGTAGTGCAATGACGTTTCGTGAAGAACGAGGAGAAAGTGAACAGGATTTGGGAAGAGTGGGTGGTGTTTGGCTCTAAACGGCTTATGCATCGCTCAATAGATAAAGTTTAAATGCTGATTACACCTTTACATATATTTTAATAGTTTATGTTTCCCAAATTATGTCGGATTCAGCGAAGGACCGGTACTGCATGCGTTCCTCAAAAAAGTAATTGCACAAATTTTGTTCACGTCCGAAACGTGACTGAAGTACTTAAATCGGTTGATTTTATAAAGAAAAAAATAATTAAGCCGTTACTAATCAAGTTTCTTGATTGCTTGATCACTGGCGTAGTTAAGTTGCCTGATCGCTCACGTATACTACATGTCTGGGCGAAATTCACTCATTCTCTTTCATCGAACAGCCTGCAACTTTCGTCTGTCCTAATGACCATATTTAGACAAGCACACAAGCGCTGAGGAAAGGCAGCTGAATACCTAAAATTAAAAGAAATAAAAAGGCGAAACTTTGCTCAGTCATGCGCTGGCTTCGTCGGCACTCCCCGGCCCAGTTAAGAGAAAAATGCGAGTGGGTGGGCCTTCATGACGTCATCCTGGGAAAAGCGTTGCCGGGTTTTCCCTACTCTAGAGACACGACTGCGGCTATTACTTCAGAAGCCCCGAAGGGCCCCATGGCGGAGAGTACCGACTAACTTTGCCGGGTCAGCCAACTTTCACCAACTTCTCTCTCTCTCTCTCTTTCTCTCTATCTCTCTCTCTGCTCTCTCTCTCTGTCTCTCTCTCTCTCACTTGGTTTCTTTGGCAGTCAACTACGGTATGGTTAGGTGAGGGAAAATAACAAGTCTTAATTAGATGTTCGGAAACAAACTATCATGTCTGTATACTGATTGTCGCAGTGGGAGACTTTCTATTTGCTTGATTTCACGGAACCGCCACACGCTGTAAAGTTCTCTACTGAGCTGTGTTGAATTGTGTTCATGTAGGATGCTCCAAAGAGAGAAACACCTGTTCCTATCAACTTCGTGATTCAGAATTTCTGAGTAAAACCGGCATCAACACATTCTGGGGCGTTCGTTAGTTCCACAAGTAGTGGACGTTTTGGCAGCATTTTACAACTGATTGATAAGCCTACATGCATACTCGCGCGTCAAATTTTTTGTATTTTTTAATTACTTCAAGCGGTATGGTTTTTTTAAGATTATAATTTCTTCGTCATATTAATACTTAAATACGAATCAGTGCATTCTGATGTCTTTACCCTTGATCAACGTTTAGTCCAACCGAAAAACTCTTTATAACGCTTCGAACAAGGCAATTCTGTATTAAAAAAAAAACATGAAACGGCAGATAAATAGTTGGATTATATTACAAAGCAAAAAGATGTCCGATCGTTGGCTCATGTGCGCATTAAAGCCATTAAATTTTCGTAGAGGACTGAAACTCTGAAGTATCGTTTCAGAATCAGGTTCCAGGCTGTAACTAATGGCTAGGTGGCGCAAACAACCACCCAATTAAAACGATTCGGCGATATCTATCTTTACACACTTCCTATAAAACCCTAGCGAAAATCGCGTATGCGTTTCGCAACACCTTTTTCTGTTTGTTTGTTTGTTTGTTTTTTGTTCTTGTGAATTTCAGGTGATTGACACAGACCACTCATAGAGCTCGAGTGTGGCACTTCTTGAGTTTAAACAGAGGCTATGAAATGCGGTACGCTTGCGGCATTCAGTGGCTCTTTTACAACTCATTCGATGGCCCAGTCACTGTGATCTACGTTAGAAGCTAAAAGACTGGCGAGGAGAAATGCAGCAGCACTGATCATGACGTAAGCCAGTGAGACGTCATGCCCTGTCCCACGGCACAGATATGACACAAGGCCTTTATTTGTCTCTGCTGGTATTTCATTCGGCTTTCTAATCTGCTAAGTTCCTGCCACGGACCGCAGTGATTCGGTTTTTTACCTGCTCTGAAAGGAAGTAAGCGTGCAGTCATTTCTGCGCAAACTACTCCCTGGAAGATCCGCATGAAATAGTACTTCAACATTTAAAAACAAACGGCAATCAACTGCCCATAACAATGACTTCAAGATGGCCGCTACAGGTCAGGGCCCTTCCAACGAGGTCGCCGTCCATTGACTAACGCCGTAGAGCCCAAGCAAAATAGTACAAAAACTACCAGATGGATCCGAAGGAAAAGAAAGTGTACAGCCTGTGTTTTCCCACCTCAAAATGGCGGGTTTTTCCAGCTCCGTTTCAGAACACCGCGCTGCCAGCGCGCTCGGAGGCGGGAAGCTGGAAATTAGGTCACGTCGACGCAAGGGCAGGATGCGTGCGTGGCGGGGAGAAAGTCACCGGACAGGTTGACGCACGGCTCAAGCAGCATCAGACAAGACGAATCAAACAAAAGCGAGAGACGAGCAGACGGCAGAGAAGAAAGTGGCGTCCCGACGATAAATATTAGGCGTTGGTCGTACAGGGTTTCTTGAGAGCAGTGGCCTCCTGTAGATCGTGCGAGGTCTGTGGTAGCAGACGAAGATGCGTGTAGGAGACAAATGATATAAGTTATTCGACAGAAAAACGGCAGGATATTTTTGCATAGGGTGGAGACGTAATGGTCTTGGTAGTACATATTTGTTAGATGTATGACCTTTTACGTGGCCCCAGATTTTTATGGCAGAGTCTGAGCAGAGGGTGACAGAGATAGTGAACGGCAGAGAAGGAATTGTGACTTGTCGACAATAAATATTAGGCGTTTGTCGTACACAACTACTTGGAAAAGGTGGTCTAGGCTGTGCACCGTGCGAGGTGTATAACAGCAGAAGATACATCTAAAAGACAAGATGTATTATTTATTCGACAGAAGGACGGGAGGTTTGTTTCAGTCGGTAAAGACGCTAGGTCTTCGTAACACAACTTCTTTAGATAAGTGACTTGTTATGTGACTCCAGAGGATTGTGGGAGTGATAAAATGTCCCATAGATCATGCAGGGCCTATGGCAGCAGACGAAGGGGTGTGCACAAGGCAAGAAAGATGAGTTATTCGACAGAGAACGGCTGGTTTCTTGTTGACGGTGAAGACGTGAGGTCTTGGTAACACCTATTTGCTAGATGAAGGGCCTTATTATGTGGCCCCAGAAGTTTATGGCAGAGTTTGACCCGTAGTTTGAGCGGAGTTTACGGTAGCGTACGGAATGGTGTGCACGAGACAATAAATCTGTCTGAGCCGAGAGTAGAACGGTAGGTTTCTTAGAAGATAAATACATTAAGTTTTTGCATCATATTCTCGTTAGATGAATGACTTGTTATGTGGCCCCAGAGGTTTATGGCAAAGTCTGAGCAGAGGGTGACAAAGATAATGTACGACAGAGAGGCTTGCCGACGATAAATATTAGGCGTTCAACGTACGACTTCTTGAGAGTGGTGGTCTGTTGCGTAGATCGTGCGGGGTCTAGGGTAGCAGATGAAGAGGCGCGTGCGAGTCAAGAGAGATGAGTTATTCCACGGAAAACGGCAGGTTTCTTGCAGGCAGTGGCGTATTCAAAGCGGAGGCTTGTAAAGTTTCAAATCCCCCCCCCCCCCCCACCCAAAAAAAAAAAAAATCTAGCCGATGCTTATAATATTTGCGGCGAGAACCACGCTAGGGGGCGCCACTGAGCAGCACGTGAATGTCACATGATACCCGCAAATACCCACAATGTTAGGATGCCCGGTTTGTTTGCATCGCGAGCGCCATAGCGGTACGGCGTGATTGCTTGTTTTCAGACGCGGCGCGGTGGTTCGTTATTGCTTTCTCAGTGGTGACACACAACATACGCGACCGAAAAACGTATAAGTTTCCATTCATATCCGAAAGAAAAACAACTGGGGAAGGAAAAACAACTGGGGCGAGCACGATTGTGATCTCGAACTCCGGAGCTGCTCGTAGGATTCCATCGTAACCTGTGCAAAACTTACGATCATTTCGTTTCGTGACTACGAATTTGTTCTTATGTTTTGTCGTAAGCACATTTTTAACGTAAGATCGTTTCGTGAATCTGGCCTCAGTCGTGTTGTAGTTTCTATTATGTTTTGCTTTTCTTCGCGGGTGTCTGTTTCGTTCACCGTACGGATTTCACTGGCGAGACTCGGCTCCAACGATAATCCGATAATCTGCCTTTGCTTTTGCCCCGCACCTGAATTTCTTTCGCCGTGCCGTCCGTGTCACCTGTGGCACTGTAAGGGTGAAAGAATGAACAGTCCCTTCATGATGTCCGAAACGAAAGAACGCTCCTGTGTCTGTTCAACAAATCGGGTCCTGAGGATCCCACATTCGAACAAGTCTTGCCTTTCTTACGGTGCAGTTGCTGCGGCATAGTGCTGTGATCGAGAGGAGGGAAAAAAAGTAACCTATGCTGGATGTTTTACTATTTCACCTACCGGTAGACGCCACTGGGATTTTTTTTTTTCGTGCAATAAAACTTAAAAGGTGCCTTTATGAACGTTTATGCTTAATGCTACGAGTGTTCATTATTCTAGACGGCTTATGGTCAACAAGACAAAATGTCATAAAACGTCCCAAAATACTGGCTGTGATCCTAGGGCTTGTTGTGTTTTATTGACAAGAATTATAACTGGACCTCAAAAGTACTTTCTTCACTCGCAGGCCAGATATAAAGGAATCCGACATCTCCTCTCTTTTTGTTATATTGTCATTACGGTCATCACATAACATCTACATCTGTGCAATGTTCCAAATGTCTCTCATCATTGAAGCGTTAGCTGTCGATCAAATGATCTGTTGGCTTAAATGCACGATCTTAACCAAATGACTTGTTGATTAAGATAATTTGGCAAAACAATTTCGACTAGAAGCTTGCCGATAATTTTTTTTCGTCCAATTTTAATTGTGTATATTGATTTCGTTTTTTATTTGTTTTAATTCGAGTTAGTTTTTTTTAAATTGTGTGCCTCTTCCGAATGCAACATTTATTTTCGCATTAACTCTGTAAATACCCAATCATCCACACTATATATGCTGGGAGCATTTACTTCACTGTAATTACTAAAATAATAAACGGGGTGCTGCTGGTGATTTTATTAAGCTTGGTAAAGTCCAGGATGTGTATAAAAGCAAATGGGTACATGACTGCCCGTGACTTTCTTATTTTTTTATTTTTTTAAGATTCAAAAAATCGGGATAGAGAACTAGTACAGTTACTCTCAAGGGAGGAAACCAGGACAACAATGGTGCCTTTGATTGTTATCCAAGGAAGTGGGAGAAAGAATTTTTCTAAAACTGTCTATTAAAGTCAGAAAATAAGATAGAAATTTAAAACACTCGTGAGTTAAAACTGGGCGTCTTCACCGTGCTTTGCCCAGGACAAAAATATAGCGACTCTCCAGTTAGCAGCATTGAAGCCTGGAACGAAGATCTGTCTACGCAGGAATTTGTAATCGTCCGCGACGAATGCAAAAATATGCTAATAGAAAAGAAATTTAAAAAAATATATTGAAGTTACTAGCGAGGCTGACCGAAAGCCTATTCAGCGCTGAGAAGCAACGGCGACGTCCTCACGTTTGAGTTGTGCCGCGCTTCCGCCAGATGGCGAAACCGAAACTTCTCTCCGCGAATACACATGCATTTTCAACCCCCACACTCCCCTCTCCCGACCCCTAAGCCACGGACATCTCAGCCCGCTCAGTTTTAGTGGACAACAGACACGTGTTACGGGGAGCGAAGAGCATGAAGTGTATTAATCTGCCCGCTAGGTTTATTAGGCAAATTGGACGTCACGTGACCTGCCGACGTGGTCAGATGATGTGACGTCAAGGTGTCGAGTTGTTGGGCCACGTGATATCGTGCCGTCAGTAGACTCTTTTCAAAACCCATTCGAGTAACATCGGCGGCCGCCGTTTCTTGGGCACCGAGGATGAGATCGATCCGATACCGGGCCGAACGCTGACATGGCAGTCGTTTTCGACACGAGTGGAGCCGAGTTCGTGCTGAACTCGGCTCATCTACATACGCATACGCAGCCTTCGCCCCCGATACATGCTCAGAGCACTTGCTCAAACGAGGGCGGACTCAGATAATTGGCGCAGCAGTTACAAGATGGCGCGCACTTTTGAGAAAGGTCTATTTCCCCGCTAAGTTTATCGGGGGAATCGCACGGACGGACAGATGAACGAACGAATTCCTGAGAGTATCGGGTTGCGTTAAGAAGCATTCCATGCTTAAAGGTGCCCCGAGGAGGTTTCTGAGATCGCCTAGATATGGCAATAACTCACTCAGCTGGCTCTAAGCGTCCTAGAAATCCGTAAATCATAATATTACACAACCAATCTAAAAAAAAAAAAATATCATAGGTCGCAACACACTGAGGTCTTCTCCGGACGATGGGTGGAGCATGTTCCGAAACCAGGAACACTCGCCGTCAATAGCGAGCAAAGGATCCTCGTGCCTCCGACCGCGGTGCAACCGCGGAGTGATACCTCGAATGCGCGAGGCTCGCTGTCCATACAGCCCGGACTACGATTCAACTTTTTTGCCGACGACTGTGTACTTTACCATAAAATTGTTAATCAGAATGACCACTATGTGCTACAAAGCGATTTGAACAAAGTTAGCACATGGTGTAATAACTGGCTTATGTCACTGAATAAATCAAAATGTAAATTAATTCGCTTTACTCGTAAACAATCATTATCAGTATTTTCATACTCAATAGGAAACGATCCGATTGAGGCTGTAGACTCTACAAATACTTCGGTGTAACAATGACAGCGAACCTTACCTGGTCTGACCACATTGAAAACATTACAGCTAAAGCATCCCGAACTCCGGGTTACATTAGACGCAACCTAAAAGCCTCTCCATCTCATGTAAAGAAAATGGCATATAACACATACGTAAGGTCAAAACTAGAATATGTGGCATCGGTATGGAAACCTCATCAGATCTACGTTATTAACAATCTGGAATCAGTCCAGAACCGGGCAGCAAGATTTATCTTGTCCGACTATGACGCGCACCACCAACGTATCAGCTCTATAAAATCAACTGAACCTCCCACCATTACAAGTCCGCCGTAAGATTGCACGCCTTTCAGCCCTTCACAAAATTTACTGTTATCTTCCTACGCTTCGCGACGCCCTACCGCGTTGTCCCCTCCGATCATCGAAACGACAAGGAAATTCTCGAACAATCGCCCGCTTATCTGGTAGCACGAACGCATTCAACCATTCTTTCTTTCCCCCGACAATTGTCGACTGGAACAACTGCCTGATGTCACTGTAACAATTGAAAACTCTGACGCATTCAAAACGGAATTATCGATGATGTTTGATTTTGTGTTTGCCGTGCCCAGTGGCGGCTGTTTCAGGGGGGCGCGGGGGGGGGGGAGGGCAGAACGCATGCCTCCCCCCCCCCCCACACTCTGAGAACTGGGGGGCAAGCGCCCCCCTTGCCCCGCAGAGCGAGTTATCGCCATACTTAGGCGATCTCAGAAAACTCCTCAGGGCACCTTTAAAAGTCTCCCTGACGACGGAGCAGTGCTCGCGCCGCCGAAGCGGAAGGAGTCAGACAGGTGTTTTTTTACTCTTTATTCAAAGAAAGAGTGAAATGGCTGACCTTCGACGAACGCCCTCGAGATAAATGCCTTCTTGGCCTCGCTCGCGTCGGGGGTGTAGCTCAGTGGTAGAGCATTCGACTGCAGATCGAGAGGTCCCCGGTTCAAACCCGGGCGCCCCCTTCGGACATTTTTGAACCTGGGGTTCCCCAGCGGTTTTCTGGCTGTTTTTCCGATGAAGGTGACAAAGATCGCAATCGTTCTCAGCTTATTTTTTTATATTTTTTTCTGAGTATATTTGAGCAAATACTTATAAAATACTTATAATGATTGTTTACGAGTAAAGCGAATTAATTTACGTTTTGATTTATTCGGTGACATAAGCCAGTTATTACACCATGTGCTGACTTTGTTTAAATCGCTTTGTAGCACATAGTGGTCATTCTGATTAACAATTTGATGGTAAAGTACACAGTCGTCGGCGAAAAAGTTGAATCGTAGTCCGGGCTGTATGGACGACGAGCCTCGCGCATTCGAGGTATCACTCCGCGGTTGCACCGCGGTCGGAGGCACGAGGATCCTTCGCTCGCTCATTGACGGCCAGTGTTCCTGGTTGCGGAACATGCTCCGTCCGTCGTCCGAGAAAACCTCAATAGTGTTGCGACCTATGATTTTTTTCGTCTTTTTTAGCAGGGAGATTGGTTGTGCATTATTGTGATTTACGGATTTCTAGGATACCTTCCATATGCCTCGTATATTTAGATGAAACTTCCCGCGCTATATTTACTGGGATTCTTAACTGCAGGGGAGATTAAAACATTCACTGAAAGATGGTGGAAGAAAAAAATTAAATACGAAATTCAACTATAAAATCAAGACTTCAATTACTCACCGAAACCAATTGCGTTTTCTGTTTTATTCTACAAGCTTGTATGACGATTGCTCCTTTCTTAAACACTATATATAATATACGTTCAGACCTGACTGTTCTCGGTTTCTCTTCTTGGCAGTAGAAAGTAGTTTTGAGGTTGACCGCTCTCAAAACGGTCAGCCTCTGTAAAGTAGGCATTTCATCACATTAAGAGTTTGCTTCATATTAAAATTCAAAATAAGGGAACTAAAGAAAAAGCAAACGATTTGTTGACTGACGAGTCTCTAATCCTCTCTCCCGTAGCAGATCGGAGAAACACATTGTAAAAATAAAAGAAACACAAACGTATGACATATCTATGAAGCATCACAAGAAAAGCTATGTATTAGAATGTAGAAAAAAGGAAGTAAGCACTTTCAACCTATTCATAAATCAACTATTTATGGCACACGGTGGAAAAAACATCCGAGAAATAATGAAGATAACTTTTGGGGGAACTCGCTCAATATTATCTATTATTAAGTTAACAAAAAAGGGTTTAGAAGCCGGGGGCGGGTAGATCTTCAAGATCTGATAATATAGTTAGTTCCTGGAGCACGGCACCAACCAGGTTCTCGGAACCGCGAGTTCCATAAACTGATCCTCTAAGTATCCAGGTGGAAAACTGTTTGGTAAATATTGTCATTGTCTCTAAAATATATTCTATGAAAAGAGCAAGTTTGTTAGTATAATGATTTAGTATTCGTAAGATATTGAACCTATTAAACAATGGTTGTGATTGGCATCTCGCATGTTGCGTGACATATAATACGAAGTACTTTTTCCGAAGAGTATGTATTTCTTTGAGATTTGTAGCGCTTGTTTTTCCCCGGGCTAATAAACAATAGTGGTAGTGCGAGTAAAAAATAGATTTGTTTAAGAGGAGTATAACAGAAGTCGGCAGCATACTTCGATATTTAGATATAATACCCACAGCCCTCGACAGTTTATTACAAATATGTTGCACAGTTTCGTACCATGACCATGTACTGATTAACTATTTAGTACTTTTATGTTATCTACTATGTTCACATTATTTCCACCGTGAGAAAGGTTTGTATTTCGTGGTCGAAACAGAACATGCTTTTGTTTTGTTGACATTGATTGGCAAATAATTAGAGATTGTCCAGGTACTGAGTTTATCTAAGGGCGGATTTGCCCTACGCATAACTTGATCAACGTCACTGCCTGAAAAAAAAAACTGGTGTCGTCTGCATGTACTAGAATAGCTAGATAATTTACCTCATAATCAATATTTACAGTGTCGTTTAGTATACCAGCTGTGAGTGGCCTGAGAGATGATCGGTTAATGATTTCTACGCACTGATAACGGTTTTTCAAATAGCTTTTATCATATTTACTGCTAAGCCGCGAACACCCAAAATGTGTAGGTTTTAAATTAACGTGTCGTGATTAAGGCGATCGAAAGCTTTATAAAAATCTATACATATTCCACGTGTTATCAATTTATCTTCAATATTATTTAAAATTAACTATTTTCGGTTCAGCAATGCAAGTTCTGTGAAACGACCTTTTCTAAACACATACTGAATGGACGCAAGAATAGAACATTTTTCATGGGAACTGTACAATCTTTGTTGCATAATTCTCTCTAAACCTTTGAAAAATTGTTCAATCGGAAATAGGTCGATAATTTCCAAGGTTTCTTTATCCCAGATTTATATAAAACAAACCTTTCCCACTTCGCATTTCGATGTGTGGGTGTTTCCAATTTTTAACTTGCCCTAATTATTTTTGTTGTTGTTTGTTGATGATGATGATGATTATGATGCGAGCGCAAATCCTGCCAGCGGTCGCCAAAGAATACCACACTAAAGCATGTTAACGGCAAGAGAGATTTCGTCCACGATCCTACATCTACAGTGTCGTCCTGGTGGAGCCCTCGAAACGATTTATTGTCCGCGTGGAACAATCGCTATCGCGGTATCACTGTGACGAGAAGCACTCATCGCAATGGGCATCGCCGTCAACCGTCCACGAGGCATTGTCCCTCAGCGTCAATGCACTTCTTTCTTCCTTTTCCTCACATACTCCGTTTCAGCGTAACTCGGCACGCGGCAAACGTTATGGCCCCCAACGAACCAATCATAGCGCTGGAACAAGGCACTGACAGCGGGCCGTCGGCATGCACTCCTCCGTCCCTCTAATTGGCTCACGGAGCCGTGAAAAGCTGTCACGTGAAGAGCTCCGTCCTCTAATTGGCTCACGGAGGCCCTCGCTTTCGACTGTTGCCGAGTTGCGCTGAAATGGAGGTTAAAGGTACGTTTCACCCTGACGATGAACCGCAGCCGACGCTACGAGCCACCCCAGCCAATGACAGAGTATCACGTGTCTGGAAAGATCGCCTCCTTCTCGGTGGTCCCGTGGCACTCGCGCGGCACATGATTGGCTGTGATGGACCGTAGCGTTCCCTGCAGTCCGCGATAGCGGAGACACGGAGTCCAGTAGGACTCCTCCTGACGAAGCCATAAATGAGGCCCAACTAATTGCATTTCATGCACCGTCTGCGACTGACGGTCACTCACTCGAAACGACAAACACAAATAGCGATAAAAGTGCGAGCGTGCGAGCACTGGCAACAGAAGAACCGGTCAGCGGGTTTGCTGACCCCAAAACGAAGGTGCACGCTGACCTTCTTCAAGGCCCGAGTGAGAGCGCTTTCACGGTAAGTGTACACAAAGCGGGCTGTAACAATGCTAATCATAACTCGCGTAAGTAAATAGATGTAGCTCTGCGTGTGCATGCAGGTGGCTTTGTCTTACACCTTTCACGCGGTCACGTCAAATTTGGCAAACTCAGCGGTCAGCATCAAACTAACTGAAGAGTATCGCGATAAGACGAATGACGCATTGTCTTTTAATACATATGTATTGCGTGTATAAAAGCGTACAGGTATGCGACATAGCAACAAACAAGTGGTCGGCATTATTTGTTTTTCCTGACTTTCTGTTGGGAATTGAAAGGCTCAGCGTTTCATTGTCAGCCTTTCCAAGAGATATAAAAAATGGCATAAGCAATACGGAGAAAAGGTAGGAAAATTAACCCCCCCCCCCCCCGTCTCCTGAAAAGTTCCGAAGCCTCTGAAAAGCTCTCATCGAGACAATGTGCATTTATGAAGATCAGTTGTTTTGTTGCTTTGCTCATACCTGTATTACGTTCCAGACGAGAAAAGCAACATCGTCCGACTCTCTGACAACCAAACCATTCAGGTATACTTTTTTCTGCAGCGTATGAACTATATATGCTAAAAACTTCTCTTTTTCTTGAGGTGACAGGTTCAGCGGGTTTGCTGACATCGCGTTGGAACATGTAGTGGTACTAGAGAAGTTAATGCGGGTAACATTTCGCAATTGTCAAAGCCCTATTTAGATTAAAAAGTTCAACAGCTTAGATGACGTGTCTGCGCTGTATTCCCCGGCGTACATAAACGAGAGAGATTTTAGGCATTTAGCTGGTAAATATGGCTTTGCGCAGCTGTACGGTACTGCAGTCACCTTAAAAAGCGTAATGATAGCAAAATCATATCAAGGTCTTGTCCCATGGAGCAGGAGCTCATTCATAACATAGATGAGTCATATGAGAGCAGCATAATGTTCACCCTTCTGCAGGTTAGTTCAGTTAGCGCGTCTACATGTTTGGGTTAGAACTTGCAGAACACGAAAATGTTGAAACAAAACGCAACCCGACTCGGAAGACTGGCAACCAACCCCAGACCAACTCTCAATTATTTCGCAAAGCCCGACACGATGAGTTAAATTTTGCATCCGGTCGGCCAAAATGATTCTCCCGAATCCCAACCCAACCGAAAACTCAGAACGGGCCGAGTAGCATAGGGTAAGGTTGCGTTAAACCGGGTCGGGCGGGATCGGAGTGGAATCGGATCGAGTCGGATCGGATTGGATCGGGTCAAATTAGATCGGGTCGGGTGAAACAAGTAAGGTCGGTCGGATCGGGTCGGTGAGGCCGTGTGGATTTGGGTGGAATCAAGTCGGGTCGATCCCGTGACCAACACCTGGCCCAAGATTTGAACCTGGCCTGGCTGAGAGTATGACCTGAACCCGGCTCGTCCCAATAAGCGGTGTGAGCACGAGTCATGGAGGAAGGTTCCAAACCCTGCCAGTAATTAACTCGCCGTCTTTCATATTCGTTCCGGCCTAAATCTCTGATCGGGCCGGTTTGGTTTCGCATTTCAGCCTGGCCCTTCTCCGACTACATTTGAGACCCGATCTCGGCTCGGGTTTGAACCTGACTTGAGAGATCGGGATCAGGCCCGTGGCCTCAAACCGAACATATTTAAACATGCTACTGCCAAACCAAGACGCTTCTGGAAAACACAGAACTGCTCGGTGTACATAAACACTTTGCACACAAAAAATTTGGGATGTTGATTTTTTTTATTTTTTTTTCTGTATCCGTCGATTGCCAAATGAAAACGAGCATACGAGAAAAAGAAATCCTGGCCTCGAAAAGCGAGATGACCTTGAAAGGGGAAGGAACCGTCTTGAGTAAAACTCCCAACCTCTCCAGTAACTGGGCTGAGCACGGAGCGCAGTCCGACACACGAAGACAAGAATACTCCACACACAACACCTAAGTCGTCTGGGCCGGGAAGAGTTCGTAGAAAGCAAAAAATTAAGACCAAATACGAAATGAAAGATCCGGCTCTCTCCCGCGCCGGTAAAGATACTCTTCGTGATTACCGTCCTGCGCCCGCCTCCGCCAGCCTTCTATATGGGTCACTGATCTTGTTGCCGTGACTTACATCCTCACGGGCAACAGATGTAGACACCCCCCCCCCCCCTCGCTTTTACATTTCTCATGCAGGAATTTGTTCATGTACACCTTCTTGAAGCAGCAGGTGCTACCCACCAAGGCAAGTAATTGGGTGTATTTTTCTTGTTTCTTTATGTGATATTTGATTTCGTGTGTCTTTATTTTCTTGGAAAGTAGAGGGAGGAGGGAGGAAACTAATGGATGACTGCTCGCTTTCTTTTTTTTCCTTTGGACGGGAGGGTGGTCAGTGGCAGAGTGTCGTAGCGCAACGCAGATCGGAGCACATGGAGCGAAAGCTCGCGCAGCAGAACCCGCGTGTGCGTGTGTGCGTCTGTGCGAGCGTGCATGTGTGTGTTTGTGTGCTGTGTACGTGTGCGTCTGTGCGTTTCATGTGAAAATCTTCCTTTGTTTTGTTTGTAGTAATGCGGTAGCGCAGGCCTCAAATGTGGACAAATGTCCTTTCTGTGGTGTCGCAACCCTTTAGGCTGAATAAAGAATAAAGTTTATTATTAATCGACACCCCTCCTTGTTTAGATCTGGGGGATTCTAATCGTGCATCGGTAGCGGTGTGCAGTCCTGCCACTACTGCGTGATGCACGTCAAAAAACCCCTGGCCAGCAGTGGTACTGCATTGGCTAAATGTCTCATCTACAGCGGGTAACAATGTCTCCGTACTCTGGTAGGCTTTCGCGCTGTCAGAGCAACTAATGACTAATGTGTTTGTTCGTTTGTTTTGGACAGATTAAAATGCTTAGAAATTTAGTATGCGCTAGCCGCGGGAGCGATGAGTTCAGCGCGAGCATGCGTTTATTTCGAGGTGCGCTTGACTGCGGCTTGCGATAAAACTAGAGGTGACGTCAGGGCGAGTCCACGCGGAGTGGACGGGGGAAGCCGTCTCCATTCAAGGGAACCGTTGTTATCAGTTATCATCTGCCTGCCTGCGGGTGAGCGTAGTTCGAATGGAAAGGGGAGATGATTCTGCAAAAGTTAGAATATACGACGCGACGTGACCTGTGTTTCCTTCTCTCTTTCCAAACAGCCATCTCATTCGTGCTCGGCGATCTTGACTTCTGCAGAATCATCCTCCTTTTCATTCGTACTACGCTCACCGCCTGCGCAGGCGTATGATAACAAGGGTTCCCTTGAATTGAGACAGCTTCCCCTGTCCACTCCGCATGGACTCACCTTGACGTCATCTCTAGTTCCATCTTAAGCCACCAGTAAAGCGCCCCTCGGAAAAAGCGCGCGCTCGCGTGGAGCTATTAGGGAGTTTTAGAATAACGTACGCAATTTTAGCGCACGCTAGCGCTAAATTTAGCGCTTGAATTAGCGCATGCGACGCAAGAGAGTGTTAGCGAGACGCGACTGGTATGTCGTATTAGTCGGTCAATCGCGAATAAAACACGTTCTTTAGAAATAAGACTGGTTTAATTGAGGCTTGGATGAGAACAAAGCGTGATGGCGGCCCATGGCGTCCCCGCGTCCATGCTGGCTTCCCCGGTGCATCCTGATGCCGCTCTCGATGTGGCTGTCCCACTCACGCCGAGCGCTTGAGCAAGCTAACAAGAGTTTTAGAATAAGCGGCCGTCCGATCGCGACGCAAAAGCTCAAGCATCTCGCGCTTGGCGACGCCACCAAGATAGTCACAATTTTTATTTCACACAAAATGCTGTAACTTTAGAAAATAAAAACAAGTTTCTTGGTCCAGAGTATTGCTTTAGAATTGTTTAAACTACGAGAATGCGACGCGAGGCGGTTGACCGGTGCCGTGATCCGCTTGCGATCGCCTCGGCAAGAGAGGTCTCGTGTACTGATCGACCTTCGCACATCGTACTCGCCGAGAAGTGTTCGCGCGTCGCAAGCATCAGAGTTGCCCGGTGATCGTTGCCTAAACCGGGTACAATGTCGTCCCGTATTGAAAATCGCAGTCGACTGAGGAGGCCGCCGACTGTCGCGCTCATGACGCCAGCAGCAAAGCCAGCCTGCCAGCCGCCATTTTTAACTCTGCTCGTCTTGGCTTTGTGCCAACTCCGTCATCACGAATCCTCCTTGGAGAAGCGCAAGACTCTTTGCGTACGCACGCTATTTCCGAGAAATAGCGCACCGCTAAAATTGCGCACGCAAAGCGCAAAACCTGGTTTTTGCGGCCCGGAGCATGCGCAGTGGCGACGACGCTATTCTTCGCGCACGCAAAGCTTTGGCGTGCGCTATTCTAAAACTCCCTATTGACTCCCGCGGCGACTGTACGTTGTGCCCACGAAGCTGCGTGTCATGCTTGATTTGAGAACCTGTCCTCTGACCCCTCTCTACACTTGCGGTTTCTGCTATTATTTTAACCAAGTGTGCCTGTACAAAGAGCAGAAGGACGTTCCTGGGCAATATAATGAAACAGTGGTTAATGTTATTTATTTCAATGCACTCACTCAAAGCCGACGGCATGAAAAACAAGGTCGTACAAAAACAAATATGTGAAACGTAACTACAAAGGCAGGAAACAAATCAGGTTATTAAGTACCAGCAGATCCGAACAAAGTGACTGTGCTGGATTGACAGCGACGTTAGTGCGAAGGCGGTTCCAGCCTAAACAGGCTAAAGGAAAGAATGACTCGTCAGAATATGTTCGTATCGCATATTGGGGTGTTCACTTTATACAAGGACGATCGACATGGGATGAGACATTTGAATCTAAGCCATTATGACCCCCGTTGTCTTTACCTCGCACCCACCGCTGAGCGTCCCTTCAGGCTTTTTCGCCAACCTGGGACAGTACCCTTTTGACGTCATCACTAGTAGATGCACGCAGCGCCGCCTAACTGGCGTCCGCGTTGCCACCAGTGCGTCCGCAGCGTCGCACAACGACTGCGGCCTCGCCTGTCACTACCTAGAAGACAAGGCCTGCGCATTACGTCATCGTTTGAGGATCCTCAACACTTTGGGCGCGTTCGAGACCACCGACGATGACGTCATTGTGCAAGCCTTTACTTCTCCCACCTCTCTTTGCACTTTAGCAGAGCGAGTTTGTCTTGTCCGTCCTCGTCTTTTATGTTCTTACCTTGTTTATATTTTACCTCTTCAGCGTTCACTCTTCAAAGAGGTGGGAGGAGCTTCCACTGACGTTTTGGAGGAGGGGAGGAGGGGGAGGGAAGGCAAAGGCTTGTTACCCGTTTGCACCTCAAGAACCGTAGTAAAAAAAAAATGTCGGCTTCTCGCGGAGCATTTCTTATTGGCTCCTTTATGTGAGAATTAAGACATATGTAGGTGAGTTGTAGATTAGATGTATCTTATCTTATTAAGAGTGTATACGTTCTAAGCGCCAAAAGCATCGCTTCTTTCCTCCGACAACCAAATCTCGTAAGAACTACTTCGCGCCGCGTATGGACAATGCGCAAAACTTGCTTGTTCCTTGAGGTGCAGTGTAATGGTAGGGGAAGACAACACCAGGTGAAGAGAGGGGGCAAGCACTAGGATGGCGGGACGGGAGAGGCGGGTAGCGGATGGAGAGGGGAGAAAGAAAGCACCACGAACGTTAGGAGATGGTTTCTCTCCTCCTCCGCAGCCTTCCTACTGCTTGCCCTTTCTTCCCCCGCCTGGCGTTGCCTTCGCCTGTACTGCACGCAACTATAAACGCAGCTATAGTGACACCCGGAGTATTCGCGACTCCATCAGAAATCGACTGGCCGATTCACACGACGGACTGATCCGCGGACGGATTGATCACGTGACGACATGTCCGCGGATCGTCCGTCTCCCAAGCGCATCCACACGAGGGACACGACGAGTAGACGCCAGCGAGGACGGACCGAACCTCTTCGCCACCCCACAGTACCGCGAAACTCCAACATCGCACCGTGGCACCGTTGTCCAAGAGAGAAATCGACGTTCGCTACCGCGATAATGAATCGTACGCCGCTGTTACGTACAGATCGAGACAAAACACCGTGATAGGCTTCGCGCGGAGCGCGACAAGCTTTACTGACCCAATAGCATGAGAGTGACACAGGCATGGTCCTGCTCGAGAAGGGTTCCGCGTAGAAGCGACGAAGTTCTGGGCTCGCGGAGGGACGTTCGAAGATGCCTTCACGCACTCCGCGCTCGTGCACAACACTCAAGTACACCACATCCACAAGAGAGGTCTTGCTCGGTGAAATCCTGATTGGACGTGCAAAAATTATCGCGGCGTGCTAGACGAGTTTTGACGGGAGCTTCTTGACGCGGACCCGGAGGAGTACCGGAACCTGCGTCGCGTCAGCCAGACAAGTTTCTGCAGTTTTTTCTCACGTGAAACCAAGAAACGCGCGACAAAATGAACCAGCGAAGCACAAAACACAACGATGCGCCATTTTTGTTTTCATCGCCCAGAAACAAAACAAAAAAAGAAAACAATGTGCCGTTGCCAGACTAAACGCTTTTCAAGTCGATCTCCCGCCAAAAGTCCGCGAGTGAAAAAGGCCCTCGACTTTATCAGTCCGCGCGTCCGCGGACGAGGCGCCGATCGCAGGAATCGGTGACGTGCCGGTCACGTGGTACACGGTCCGCGGATGAAAATCGCGATTCGGTCCGTCGTGTGAATCGGCTGCGGCAACGCCGAGCTTAGAGAGGAGGTTGCTTCGACTTCTCTGTCGTTTGCTATCGCTGCTTGGTTCTCGTATAGGCAGCATAGAAACAAACATCGTTCCCAGTATTACTTTTTATGCTTCCCGCCGTGTCATTCCAGCTTACTGACTAAGAAGAAGGTTCCTGCCGTCAAAAAATCGCTTTGACTTTCATATATAACACCGATTTTACGCTGCAGTGCAAGACATTTATGGTGGTCCGCGTGTTGAACTACGAAAACGACCTCCTTTACGTCCGCCATATTGCCTAACCAGCGCGCCTCATAGTTTGCTGGAGTCGCGAATGGGTGGTACTGCGCGTGGTCAGTGAAAAGAAGCGTGCGTGTGAACCTTTCCGGCCACTACAACCATCACAACCGCCGAGAGGGTCGTTCACCCGTCTCGGTGGTGAGGCGGGGGAGCCACTCCGCCGACCTTGAATCTCTCGGCCCCTTCCGGGGAAAGTGGGTCCAGCAGATTAGGACGACCCGAAGTGGAGATGCCACCGACGTCCCGGCAGATTGGAGCGGATTCTCGATCAACGCTTCTATGTTTTCTGTGTGTTATTATTAGAATAGCCGTGGGTATCAAGAACAATTACCAGGTGGCGCAAGACGCAGCCTGCTTGTGGAAGTTTTCACAGCTACTCTACTTGTTTTGAAGAGGTTGAGTCGTACGCGTTTATGCATCCGCATCCAACAGCGAGCCCAAAAGAATGCCGCCAACTTCACAATGGACCGCAGAGGACGCTGCGAGCCATTAAAGCCAATCCAGTGCCGCAAAAAGTGTCACGTGACCATCGGAAAAAAATGTCTAACAATTCATTCAGTCATAACTCACTGCTGGTCAGCAAAGTTTTTTTTATGCTTGATGGCGAAAATGCACAAACATCTACAAAAGGTGTTCAACTTTTTAATGCGAATAGCATTCTTTGGATACTTCACGCACTTTTCGTCCATGTATCTATCTGGCTATCTAACCTCTTACGCCGCGGGTCGATAAATAAATAAAAAAGACCGGCGCCGGCTGGGATTCGAACCGTTGACCCTTTGATCAGCAGGCAGACGCTAACCACAGAGCTATGAAGGCAGTCATTCAACGCACTCTAAACACTTGTTTATATCTTTACCATCGCGCGCGTTCCATGCACGATGGCTCATTCCGCTCTCGTGAGGCTGAGCACGGCCGCTAGCTCACCCTCTCCCGCGCTCGGGGGAGAGGGTGATGCAACGGCCGTGCTCAGCCTGCGAGAGCGGAATGAGCCTCGGCAGGAACGCGCAGCGCACCGGTAGCTGTGACAGCGCTGTCAAGCGCGTCCTATGGTAAAGATATAAACAACCGTTTAGAGTACCGTTAGTTGAGACTATGCTGAGAGCGCCAGAAAGTCTGGTCGGTACCATTTTGAGTGTTTGTGCGTATGGCGCGTGCTTTGCTCGCCTTCCTAAGTGACACAAACGCACGTGCTGGGCTGCGGAGATCGTGCGCAGGGCTGTGAAAGTGTCAACAAATTTAGAATCGCCTCAAGAGTGGGCTGGCGTATCTAGAGTGTGCCGGCCACCTGACGAACGCGCACAACTCCGCACCGTTTGGTGCTATTCGCATTAACGTAGATAATCATTCCCAAAGGATGGGTTCTGCTGATTTTTTGTTGTAAAATAAAAAAAAAAGCAATGCCCAGCCTCCCCAACTCCGACCAAAAAGGAAGCAAGACACCAAAATTTTGCGGCAGTCAGCTGTTTTGAGCACATGAAAAAATTAGTTTTCTACGGCTTAGAACCTGATCGCTGCCAAGGTATCCTTACAGGCAATTAAAATTATGCATCACTTTATAACAACTAGAAACAACATTTACAAATCACTCCTCACGATTCAAACAGATCCTCTCGTTTGAAGAGCAACAATAAAAACTTGCACCATTCTACGTCTCTATTATAGGATTGGTTCATGGAAATCTATACACAAACAAAAAGGAAGCAGCTTACAAGGAAGATGACACAACGTAAAAATAACAAATAAAAAAAAATGCTAGCCACATGGAATAGTATTTACACGTGTAACAGACAATCTTTAAGTAACAAGGATAAAAATGCTCCCTGAGTTACAAACATAAAAATGCCCGATCTAGAAGCACATAAAATATTACTTTTATACGACTTAGAACTTGGTCGCTGCCAAAGTATACACCAGTGTGACTAAGTGGTGCATCCATAACCGGTCAGCTACAGATGACTGGAAACAGCCACACTGACCTGTCAAGCCCTGTCCTCGAGCGCTGGTGGGGCGTAAAAATATTCATAGGAATAAGCCAGTGAACAGAGTTTCATGGAACTTTTTACAAAGGTGTCTTTAGAAATTAAATGGTGCATTGTTTATACTCAAAGCTCATCAGTGTAGGTTTCTGGGGTCCACGCTAGGGTGTTGATCTCTAAGGAGCTTTCAAGCTTTTGTACCATGTGGTGCCCCATATGTGAATAGCAGCATCAACCTAACAGTTTGCTTGCTTTTTTTTTTTTTTTTGGAGTGTAACACTTTGAAACTTGAGTATAACCAATGAACCACCTAAAAAAAAAACGTTGTGAAAAGTTTCATGGAACTCGGTTAACTGGCTTATTTATAAATTTTCTTTTCATTCCAAAATAAAGCTTGAGAACACCTTGTAGTATGGTCCAGGGTGCCTTAATGTCTATACGACTGTCTTAGGAAGGTGCTATCAAGTCATTTTGAGGCATAGTGCTTTTCTTTTCTTTGCTCAAAAGCACATGGAAGAGTGTCTCTGAAGTCGAACTGGCACATTCAACTGGCGTGAAAGCGTCATTTTAGTTTACACTTTCTATTTGTATTTTTTCCTGCAGTCGCATGTTGTCGAAATCTCATGGTATAAAGATTGGAACCACCTTCAGAAGAACGAGGCCCTTGCATTACCATATCAGAATGGTCATATGGTCGAACAGTGTTATCATACAGCCTACTGAAATGACCATACTGTTATGGATATATTACATGATCATGAAGTTATACGAATTTGACCACAATAATATAATCATTAAGTTAGTGTGGCTGTAACCAATATATTAGCATGATCTGTAACAGCAACACTGATAAAACCATACAAATATAATCACATCAGATGATCATGCAGCCACACTAATACAATGTAAACCAATATGACTAAGTCATACTGACATGACCATACTAGTACAATTCTATGATCATACAAGTTGGTTCTATGACCATACCATACTTTGTTTCACCATAACTTGGAAAACTGTGGAGCCTATGGCCCCCCAACCCAAAAGGAGCGTCAGAGCGAGGCACGTGATACCATGTCACGGGAGCCTCTGTCACTGCGCCAAGGAACAGGCCGTCACCTGCTGGCCAAGAGTCGTCTGCTGCGAAACCAACCACTTCAGACGAACGTCCACCGCCGCAACACTGCCGTCCACTAGAGCAGAGATCTCTTCGGGAACGGTTCCACGAAACAACCATACGCTCAATAGACCATATGCAAAACTGTTTGAATGTCTGGCAACACTCTGTGCACTGCCATCTTTGTTGCGTCGAGATTCCTCTGCTGTTTGTCAATTTTGTAGCATTGTCGAAAACAATCAAGGCCTACTGCTCACCGTCATCGATCCTCACTCACACCTGCGAGCTAAAGGTTAGTATTGTTTTGCACACTGCTTTGAGTGCTGGCAAAAGCACGGGCATGGGCACCTGGTTTTCGAAAGCGCTTTCTCCGCACAAGTGCTTGTGGGAGCAAAGGATTCTTAAGAACTACGCTTTCGTGCCCTAGCCTTTGCCAACACCGAAGCCAACTGGTGAGACCGAGCATGTTCGATGGCGCCCCACTAGATGGCGCTGTGCATTTCGCATATCGTCTATCTAGCCTCGAATCTGTGGTGGGTGCTACTAATGCCAGGGCAATGTTTTAAGCGGTCATTACACGGCTGCGATCGCCAACCACCACAGCGCTACAAAAAGAAAAAATGAAGACCGGATACGGATGTAGCATCAGTTTTTTTATCTAAATATAATTTGAAACTCATAAACTCGTCAATATTTATTCATTAATTTATTTATATATTTCCAATAGAGATGGAATCGCTAGAGTTCAATTAGCAGTAAAAGAAAATCGAACCCTTTTTCTTCCCGAAGGCACTGTTGCCGTGGCGGTAACGAAGTCTCCGTGGCCACGACCATGGAGTGCTATCACATGACTTGCTCCGACGTCTCTATTGGGTCGGGGGGGTCGCAGCCTCCACAGTTCGCCAAGTTATCGTGAAACAGAGTACAGACAATTTAATGGCCATACCAGTACAATTATACAGCCAGTATGGCTGTAACCAGTATACCAGTATCATCTGTAACACCCATACTGATATGACCACACCAGTAGATCATTATAACCTCACCAGTACACAAATGTACACACTAATACGACTTACCAGATGACCACAAAGTCACACTGATACGACCCTAGTACAATTGTAAAATCATACCAGCACTGTCACACAGCTCACAGTTGGTCCCTCACTGACACTGCTACCTAAATTCCGGCTTGAGCCTCCACACCCCTTGCCCCCCTCACGCCGGTAAAACTCGCAGATGCGTCCGAGCAGGGCTTTGAACACGGGAGCGCTTCCACGGGTCCGCACTTTGTCTTTGAACGCGGCGAGGACCTCTTCCGTCGTCGCCTGACCGTCCACGCTCGCGCCGAATGCGACGAAAGTCTGCAAATCCGCCAAGAGGTCGCCGTACTCCCGCTCCCCGAGTCCAAGTAGTCGGCGGAAGACGACGAGGGCTCAGCTCCGTCGGACAGGTGGTGATTCCTTGCGCGAATCCGAGCCAGGAGTTCGCTGGACGATTCCGGAACGTCGGACGTTGCCGACGTTGCAGTTCTGGCGGGGTCATGGGTGAAGATGCCAGGTTTCTCGACTGGGTCCTTTTAAGGGACGAGGGTGCCGCGGGAGGTTTGGAGGCTTCAGGAGGGTTGGTGCTGCCTGGAGTGACCCTGGACACTTTCTTCTGGCCGAAGCGTGGCCTGAAAGATGGCAATGTACGGTCATTGTTATTGTGATATGTCCTTACCTGTACAGTCGAAATTGTGCCTTATGTCTATGAGAGAATGTAAAATTGTGCCTTATCTATCTACGTGAAAGTAAATCATATAGTGCCTTATCAGTCTAAATAGAAGTAAAAAATATTGCATTACCTGTCTAGACAAAACTGATTAATAGCAGCTTATCTGGCTACACAAAAAAAAAAACAGAAGTTTGATACCGGTTTAAAATAAAATAAAAAAACTAGCATCTTGTCTATCAACATGACAGTAAAGTAATGTGCCTAATCTGTCACCATTAAAATAAATAATCCTAAATCAAAACAGGAATCACAATAATAGTGTATATCTCAAAACATTAAAAAAAGTGGATGACAGGTGTAGACCAAAGCACTACAACTAAACACAATGAGTAGATGGTCACCCAAGAGGGCAACCAGCAAAACAAACCAATTTTTTTCTTTTACATCTTTTTTGTTTGCATAGTTTTTTTTAGCCTTTCTGCACGGTGACTTCCTGCCTGTGCCTTTTATGTTTGTGTACATTTACTCCACTGCCTGGTTCCTTTTCATTCTCTTTTCTTTAATACATATTTAAGTCCCAAGTCAGTGCATGTTTGTTCCGTGTTCCTTCCTTTTGTCCTGTTCCTCCGATCGCTGTTTGTCATCGTGTTAAACTATCACCAATCGACTGCAAACCACCGTAAAGTTCCGAAAGAACGCCCACCCAAAGTGAAGAGATAAATGGTGAAAAACATGGGGTGGGCTATCTTTGGGGACGCCACAGCAAAACTTTATCAAAAACCGGCTGCAAACTATGTGACGCGGAAACTGATACCGCAGATCGCGGACACCGCAAATTCGCGTTTCACGATGCGATAAACACGCAGGAACCCGCTACAAACTTGCCTGTCACAGGAACCGATATCACACGCGCAAATTGCGGACAGAAAAGCAGGAATCCGCTACAAACTCGTATGTTATGGGAACAAATACCGCAGATCGCAAACGCAGCAAAATCACATTTCACGATGCCATATAGTACACGCAGGACCAACTCGTGTGGAATGGAAATCGCACACGAAGATCGCGGACAAAAAACGCGGGAATCCGCTATAAACTCGCTGGTCTGACGTGCCGGTACAGCAAATTGCGCAGTTGATGCGATTCCCGTGGGACATTGCATGTTGTCCGATGGATGTGGGGGGGGGGATGTTTCGGAATTTATGTTACATATATTTATTTATAAAAACGGGATGGGCGACGTCTCGGGGGCGGGGCGTTCTCTCGGAACTTTACGGTACGTAATTCATCGAAGCTGAATTTGGGACACCATGCAGTTTGTGTCTTGTTCCAGTTTAGCCTTCGTATCGAGCTTTACAGTAGAGACAAGAACACTAAGCTGGAATCGAGGCAATCTAGGGTACTCCGGCATTCCCCACGAAGACAAGTGGCGGCCTCACTTGGTGCCGGGAGGCGCCCCGAGGTGCCGTTGGCTCCCGTCCACGTGGGCACGCCGGAGGTAGCCCCCAGGCAGTGCCTCCGGGACTGGCGCAGCTTCCTGATGGCCTCCTTGGCCACGCGCTCTGCTTCTCCTTCCACCAAGACGTAGTCCGGGTCCGCGGAGTCCATGATGGTGTCGTGGCGCATCGCCGAATGCACCCCTGCACGTGGATGTCGCCAACACTGCCCTCAGCAGCCGAACCCCCGAGGTTTCATAGACTATGCTTCCTTCCATCCCACTCCGCAGCCTCACAACAACCGGGCCAGTGTTGAACACCTACCGCAATAGACCTTTCTAAATGTTCAGCGACATCTGGTGGCTCAAAAAGCAGCTTCACTTTCAACAAATTGACGGCGGTCACGAAATTGTGTTTCCTTGGGCCCCGTCACTTTGGCACGTAAATGGCAGATGACAATTGGTTCTTCCATCGAGCATGAAAAAACTTTAGAACCAAACTTGTGCCAAGGAATTGATTGGACCGCACTCTGAAACAAATGCTTACGCAGCCATTGTGCCTAATTCATGTGCCGTGCTGCACTGTCGTCTCGAACGTACATGCCTTATACTGTCCAATCCACTTATAATCATACCACTTATTACAATGTACAGCTTGTAACAATCAATATCTATAGTTGCTACACCAGAAACGATCAGTTTACAGTCCAGATACAACGATAATCGGCAAACGATGGAATCACGTTCAAGCCACGTGTTGGCCAAGTGAAAACTGTTCGGCACAAAAATTTGTGACCGACCTGCCTTCGCAGCAAGCTCACCAGATTTCTTGAAAAGCTTCTGAAGCACGTAGTCGTCCTGCTTCTGGGTGTGTTCCGACCCGGCAGGGAGCGTCGTCTGCTTCCGGCTGATACGTCGTCTGCTTCACCACAAAGCCAATATGCTCGCCTTCCACAACTTGCACAAAAAAGAAAAAAAAAATGTAAAAGCATTTACAAAGTAAAGTGATTAGGGTGACCACCTTTCTGCTAACGAAATGCAGGACACGCGAGGCCGGGGGGGGGGGGGGGGGGGGGGAGGAATTTTTTTAGTACACACACACAACCGAGGCTCTGTTACACATTTAATACCCTGTGCTGTTTATACACCTGCTAATTGTATTGCCAGCAACTAAGCTCAAATAATTTTCGCTCCCAGTGATATACTTTTTATGCCAAATCTGTTATTAAACGTGTCGAAGTTGAAAACATAAAAATCGACTGTAGCAGAACTCAGTGCATCAAATGGAAATAAGAAACAGTAAATATTTTTCGGGTTATTGTTTCCTGTCAATGCTTACTTTTATCAACATGGTCCTACACCAATTTTTAGCATTATGTTCTTTTTCGACCGTTGCGAGTTGCAGGTTTTTCGCCTTGTGTGGCTGTCTTCAATAAAACAAAAATCCGCAGCAACTCTTTCGCATTAACACAACGATTTGAAAATATTTTGAATATTTTATATTGAAACTTTTGGCGAGCAATGTTTCTGACAATATTTGCCACCAAGGGGAGAGGCACAACGGACCGTGCGCGTCAGTTCTCCTGCAAGAACGACGGTCGCTTCCCCGCAATGCTTGGATAGAAAATGGTGTACCATTACGATTCACACAATTACCAGCGACCTCCGCACTTCCCGTACCCCGCTGTTCGGCAGCGCCATGAGTTGCAGAGTGAATTTTATTACAGTATGAAATGCGGGACATCTTGAAGATTTGGGAATTTCTTGCGGGATGCGGGACACGAGTTCTCAATGCGGGACTGTCCCGCGAGTCGCGGCACGCAGGTGGTCACCCTAAAAGTGATGCACTAGAACAGGGGTCTCAAACTCATTTGAGTGCGGGGGCCAGATATTCTCACCCCCGAAAGGTCGGGGGCCAATGTAAGGTGGCGGCAACGGCGGGGGGGGGGGGAGGGGAGGGGGGGGGGGGGGCGTAATGGGGAATGAACTTTACGGTCCTGCTTGTCACATCTGTAGGTTTGATTTGTTTTGGGGGCTACTTAAGTCTCTCACCTGCTGTGATAACAAGAATTAAAATGACTCTGCGTCTCCATTATGCTGAAATTAATTTATAGCACAAAATAGTGCGCACACTGTAGTTCCCGTTGCTAAATTCATCGGGAATTATTCAAACTCAAGATTTCTTTATGCGACAGTTATTACTTTCCTGGCGATTTCTATAGAAGCAGTTTGATAAAACACTTGTATTTTTTTATAGTGGTGCGTCTGAAGGCGAGAAATCTAAGCTCATAGCTTTATCTTCGGCAATCGTTGCAGCTGAGCGAGAGTTCTTGCAGCTGAAGTGACAAAAAGCTGGGGAGCAAAAATTAGAACGAAACAATGTTATAACATTTTAAGAACAGAGCTACGTATGTAGCGTTACTGAATTGGTGACATTAAATTATTATGGCACATACAATTTCTAGCGCTCATGACATAGGAACAAAGGCTCGCAGCCGGTTACTTGCGGGCCGCGTCCCAGTGAGTCGCGGGCCGCATGCGGCCCGCGGGCCGCGTGTTTGAGACCCCTGCACTAGAAGATGACACTGACCAACACAATGCCACCAAAAATTTGTGCAGCCTGCAAACTTCACAGATAGAAAATGTATGAAAGTCTCCATGGAAGGTGAACTCCATAAACTTACCTGCTCTTTTCGACTTGTGCTTCGACCGTGTTTTCTGGCTTACATTTCCTGTCCGCTTTCTCGAAGAAGCCTCAACCGGCTTCGACGGTGGACTTGCCTTGGTCTTGGCCGCCTGAGTCACAATCTTTTGACTCAGTCTCCGGGCCAGTTCTCGCATTTGATCTATTTTCTCGGAACTCAGCAACGGTTTTGGCGTCACTTCGTCTTTTACCACGTGATCTTTCGTGGCATCACTTTTCGTCACGTCCTCTTTTGTCGAGTCATCATTTGCTGCAACGTCTTTTAATGTGACATCCTTTGTCACAACATCTTTCCTTATATTATCTTTCATCACATCCTCGTTTGTCACATCGTCTTTCATTGCATCACCTGTTGTGGGATCACCTTTTGCTGGAGCACCTTTCATAGAACTTTCTTTAGTCTGGATGCCATTCGTTGAGGCATCTCTTGTTAAAACGTCTTGCACCACAGAGCCAGGTGTTGAAACATCACTTGTTGACGCACCTTCCACCAGAACATGCTTCACTGGGGTACATTCTGCAAGGTCGTACTTCGTCTGAACATTTTCCTCTGCGTCAACCTTCATTGGAATGCTTTTAGTCTCGGTGCTTTCTCTCGTCACATTGTCTTTCGTAGGGTTCATCTCTGCCGCACTGTACTTTGACGACTGGTGTTTGGTCACATCGAACTTACGTGGAGTACCATCCGACGGGCAGTGTTTCGCTTGGCTGTTTTTCGGACGAGAGCTTTTTGTCGGGCTGGTTTTCGTGGCAGGGCATTTCGTCCTTGCGTCTTCTGTCTCAGGGTTTTTCGTCTTGGACTCTTTCGCCTTAGGTTTTACGTCTGATCCCGTACCAGCAAAGATGGCGCTGGTCTCGGTTCGCTTCTGCTTGGCGTCGTCAGCGAGGCAAAACAGCTCGTGGAGGTCGTTGGTCTTGAAGAAGCGCCGCTGCTTCGGGTCTTTCAGCACTCGGTTGGTCAGGAACTGCTTAAAGATTTGCCTGTTGAGAAAACAAAAAAATATATGGTCGAGGACAATGCAAGGGCCGACACACTTCATCCCCTGTCAGCGCAGCCCATTAGGCAATATTTAAAATGCCGGCACACAAGTGCCAAGAAAACATCCCTCAGGCAGGCAGAGGTTCCATTTATCGCCCCGACGGTACAAACTAGCGAGGCACAAAACATAGGCTAGGTGGCACAAATCCTTGTCCAATTCAGAGGATTTAGCCGTGTTCATCTATCCATCCATCTAATACACCATTCCATTGCATCCAACAGAAATGACAGACTTGTTGATTCTACCTTCCCTGCAAAAGTGTGTTCAACTAGTCAGATCACCAACTCTGACTCCAAATCTCATATTGTTCTCACTTCACACATCAATTCCCTCCTCCATAAAGCAGCCTTTTGACTCAAATACAAGAGTTTCCAAGGACTTTTGCAGAAATTTCATGTTAAGATTTTCTCAAAGACCTGGAAACCCAGTCTTTAACCCTTTGACAGTCGTCGCTGTACAGGTACGGCGACTGATTACAGATTGAAAGTTGCCCGCCTAAACGCAAAACTGCGCACACTGCGGGAGGTGTTGCTATATGTGTCTTTGGTGAACTATAAATGTTATATTCACACATTGTTTCGCATTGCTGGGCTATTTATAGTTTTCAAATTAGACACTCCGCGCACGTGATGCTCACTTTGCATACCGGCCGCTCCGGCAGTAGTGCCAATGGGAGCACTGGCCCTTCCGATTAAGACTTCCAATGCTTTTAGGAATTAAATTCAGAGGATGTGATCTCATCATCCAACAGAGAAGTTCTGCAAAGTACCTCCAGTTAGGAATCTGAAGTACGCTGGAATATCGCGGAAGCGAAGGAGCCAAAATGAAACCGAATGAAAGAAAGGTGACAACTTTTCGCCTTCGATATTTCTATTTGATGCTTCTAAACCTAAACAGCTTGCAAGCACTGTATGTGCTCCCACTAGATGATAAGAAAAAATCTGACCCTTTCTTTTTACTATTCCTTTGCAAACAAAACTGGGCCACTGGGAAGCATCTCTTGGGGAAAAAAATGCGGCCGTCCAAATGATTAGAAGAAGACTGCTGTACACCTCACCTGTGGTAGATCTTCTCTTCTATAGTCCCCGCCGTGAGCAGGCGGTAAATGGTGACATCCCGTAGCTGCCCGATCCGCCAGGCCCGCTCTCGAGCCTGGGTGTCCGTACTCGGGTTCCAGTCGGGATCGTAGATGACCACCCGGTCCGCTCCCGTAAGGTTCACACCGAGACCACCCACTCGAGTTGTCAGCAGGAACACAAACACCGACGTGTCCTGGGGAATGGTAACAGCAGGTCGGGTCATCCGATGTACGCCAGCAGACAAGACAGTGATGCGCAAAATGCAGCTTGAGCAGAAAGCAAAAGACATCAGTGTTAGAATATGTAAAAAATGTGAGAACACGATGTAAGTGTCATGGGGAACAGAAACAACAAGCTAGGTCACCTAAAGCATGTCAACAAACGAGATGGCAACAGATAAAAAGCGGCGTGAGCAGATGACAAGAGGCAATGGTGTTAGAAGACGTGTGCAATGTGAAAACACGATGCAAGTGCCCTGGTTGACGATACCAAATTAGGTCCTCCAAAGTGTGTCAGCAGACGAGGCAGTGACAGACAAAAAAAGGCACAAGCAGACGACAAAAAAAAAGATGGTGCTACAATACGTAGACAACATGACGTAAGGGGAAGCCGTGGTTATGGTTGCCACACAATACTAAAGAGAGCCGTTGCCTGCTCAAGACGTTAGAGTTGTAGGATTGCTCGGCCCTGGAAGCCATCAAAGGCTAGCCTAACTTACACAACAGAAGAATAAAAACGTTTGAGCAGACACGCAAAGGATGATTTGTTACGTAGGAAGGTCTTTACCGCATTGAACTTGTTGATGGCGGGCTGCCTGGATGCGATTGGGGTCGACCCAGTCATGACCATGTACTTGTAGCCCTGGTCTTGCACAAACTTCTCCAGAATTAGGAGCATCTGGGAGAAAGAGACGTCGGTGCATCGAGAGACTTGCAGTTCATTAGATTTAAGCCGTATAACATAAAATGATGCAAACGTCTCCAGAATCAGAAGCATCTGGGACAAAGAGACATCCATGCATCAAGACACCTCCAGATCATTCATCAGACGACATCTGATGAATGAATTGGAATTGGACTCGATCATGTCAATTGCCAATCCACACACATAGCTACAGGTACTTCAGCATTGGTTGACTTCCATGAGTAGACTTATCGCCTGTGCCCACCTGCCTGCTCTGCGTGAAGAGCAGGACTCGATGGCCCTGTCTCTTCCAGAGCTTGAGGAGAGACTCCACGACGGCCATCTTGCCGGACCGGCCGGGGAAGCCGTAGCGCATCTCCGCCGGCAGCGTCGACAGGTCCGTGTCCTTGAAGACCTTGGGACCTCCGTCAAACAGGTCGGGGTGGTTGCAGATCTTGCGCAGGTTGATCAGGCCCACAAACACCTGGGGACACAGCAGAATCAATCAAAGTCGACTTGGCAAGGCCTCTACAAAGATTCAGCCAAAGTCGTGACGGAGACATGCGAGTCACGCGATTGGTGTTTTAGTTCCTGACCAGGACGTATCCTTTGTTCCTTCTCTCCCGTCCTTGAAACCCACAAGGTGGGTCCGCCCTTGTTTGTTACTCCTCTCTCTCAACTACCTTAGGCAATCCTCTTTTCCCATGTTCCCTCAGCAACATAGGAACTGGGATTAGATTGGATCGTATTATGGCAGCTCAACCCTTCGTACTGGGCAATCGCAGTTTAAAAGACTTTGTCCTAGCCAGAAAGAAAGTGAAAAAAAAGAAAAAATCAGTGTTGCCCACTACAGCACACTTCCAGTTTCGGGCTCACTTGAAGCAGGACTGCACAAGAGATATGCCTGCCTTCACAAACTGAATTAGACTGAGAAATTCAGAGGTACTTCTTTGTCCACAAGCTACGCTCCTAACGTTTCCCACTGCCGCACAGTTCCAATTTTGGTCACGCTCAAAGCAGGACTGTGCAAAAGATGTGCCTGACTTTATAAAGTGAAATGCACTGAGAAATTCAGAGGCACTTTTCGCACACAAGCCCCACTCCTAACAATGCGACTGTTTTGTACACACAATATCAGCCGTACCTGAAGCCTTCCCACAAGTATGCTCGCAATCTCGGGGGTGTCCAGGTACTGCCTGTACAGGTCTCGCTGGTGGTCAGTCAGGCGGCAGAACAGGACCTGAACAGCCGCAGGAAACAAAAGTTTGGTTCTTGAACAATAGGTTGACGCATCAAGCGTTGCTCACCTAGTGAAGACATTGCCTTCTGCATCAATGGTAACATCATTACTACTGACCAGTCTAAGGATGCGCTTTTTACTTCTTTTTCATAGAAGTACTGAATATGTGCTCACAGCTTTCCTCGAGTGTATGAACCCACAGCACAAGGATCAAATATAGGCAGCTATACTTACTGAAGAAGCCAAGGACTGGTAGCTATGTATAGGGGAAATATCTTCCGAATTACTGAGGAGTGTAAAACCATTCATGCTCTATTTTATCTTTGTTTCAGGTTTTAGCCAGATGGAATTTTGCAATGCTCTTGTACCATTGCTTGCAATAGATGTTGCAAGCAATGCGACGTCAATTTGCAACATTTACAAGAAGCCTCGCAATATTGCCAGCACGAATTGCTTAAAACAAATGCTTCGAGAAATGTCGCCAGAATTGCTGCAGATATGGCAGCCACCTTATTAACACTCTAAAAACAAGCGCTCAGAACACAGTTTTCAATGCTACAGCACTAGGTACGCTACCACAAACATCCCTACTTCTTCCTAGTTCAGGGTTTTGACCGGATAAAATTGAAGATTCCTCTACCACACGACTTGTCATAAATGTTGCAAGAAATCTTTCCCGCAACAATGCTTGAAATTATCAGAAAGAAGCTAGCAAATGCTGAAAACAATTGCTGCGAGAGTCAGTCACCTCACAAACGCTCCTTGTAACAATTGCTTACAATGCCACTTCCAGAAGCAAAATGTTGCAAGCAGTGCTTCAAGTAGCCTGCACTGCAAAAGCAATCTGATTCAGTGCTGCCACCTAAAACAGCAGCCTTTGTCTACCTCTGTTTCATCACCTGTTCATTCTTCTTGGGCAACTGAAGGTTGCACTGCACGTCGTCCTTCATGCGACGCAGGAGGTAGGGCTTGATGGTGTCTCTCAGCACGGATGCACACTTGTAAGCCGTCTGCACCTGCACCGTTTAAGCAGAAGCTAGTTAATATGTTTATCACGGGACCGCAACAGAAAATCTATGATCCACAAAAGCATAACAGTCAATAAAGCTTTTGGGGGCGGTGGCCGAGTGGGCTAGCGCACACCAGTTTGGAGCAGGTGAAGCTAAAGCTCGCACTGCAGAACCCAGGGATCCTGGGATCAATCCCCACTCCTGCCTGTTTCTATCTAGATGAGCATCGTACCAGCGTGCGGTCGTGCATCAGTACTGCGTGGTGCATGTTAACGACCCCAGGCCAGCGGTGTACCGCACTGGCTAAATTGCTCATCTACAGCTGGGAGACTCGTAGCCCGTTGAGGCAGGCCAAGTTCTAGGCTGTATAAACATACACACAACACAATTACAATCGCAGGCAAGTAGATGAAACAGAAAGCAACTCTAACACAGCAATCTATTTTGTGTGAACTTCCACAGCTATGAAGAACTATCATGTTTATCTAAGTATAGGCCAACGCTTTTTTGCAGAACTTATTTCAAATTAGGGGCCGATCTATAATCGCAACCAAAGACTGTCGGCCCATACAAATGAGTAAAATTTCTAATCCCATCGAGCTAACCCAGCTAGAAATACATATTTAGCGAGAATTGATCAAGATGGATTTATTGCGATAGAACACTGGGCAGCCTTAGGCTGCCCAGTGTTCTATTGCCACCACCAGTGGGGATATGCCAAATGGAAGGAATGGTCTACAGAAGGCTCGCGATAATTCAAACTCTGATATTTCATACTTCTGGTTAATTCAAACAAATTTCAAAATTTTCGTTGTCCCACTATGTTTTTAATGTATTTATAAGCCGCTTAATTCTAACGGCATTTTTGTGTAATTCATACTTTTTGTTCACGCCGCCCCATTGAGTGAGCTTCTTCCGAGCACCGGTGCACCGCAGGAAAGCAACACCCGCAGAGCTTGCTCCCGCGCGTGTTGCTCCTATGCAGTGCACCGATGCTCGTTGAGAAGCGCACTCAAGGGGCTCAAGCAGGGCACACATGAGCTATGAAAACGGGCACAACGCGGAAATTTCCACAGCAACTTGCGCGGACGCTGTGACATGGCAACATGGCATAGGTCCACGTCACAGCGGCCACGCAAGTCACCATGAAAACTGTCGCGCGGTGCCCGTTTTCATTGCTCATGTGTTTGCTGCTTAATAGTTCCCATCAGGCAACTTCTTGGCCTGATGAACAAACTTAATTTTGTTTTGAGTTGTAAGCAACATTTTGGAGGGATAAATGAACTTATGTCATACATTTCACAAATGTTTAATGTGTGGCATACCTGCTTATGATCAGTAGGCCTATGTAGAGAAAATCATCAAATATCCACTCTGTACGTGTAGCCATTCATATGGAAAATCATAATTTTGTCTTGCATCATATTTAGATCAATTCTTGATAATTCAAACAAAATTTGTGGTTTCCTGCCTTTGTGCAATAAAGATGTTTTCAATGACAACAATACTGTATTATTGTTCCCACAAATAACTGCAATGGAAATACCTCAACTATAGTAAATTGCAGTTACCAAACAACCTTTCTCCTCAGCCTTCACGAGTGTAACATACAATTCATGTGGCTCGAGAAGGCTGCAATTTTCAGTCATAGGAGTTAACAGGTACAAACAAAAGCTCTCTTCAAAAAACGAAACAAAACTTTTAATTTGGCGCCCAAGCTACAGAGCTGCAGAATGTACCATAGCTGTGGCTCAGTTACTACACAAAGCTGCAACTGAACACAGCACGAAAAGTAGCTGACGCAAGTCGAAAGAAGTAAAATAAAGTAATCTCCTGCAAATTTCTAAGGTAGCAATAGACCCCCTCACAATGGTCAGAGCCATGTAGTCTCAAAAGCTCCAATATTTGTGCACTAATTTCGGTAATAGAAGAACATCAATGTTCTTGGACCTATCAGTTGACAAGCTTCACGGAAAAGCGTCGTTCGAAAACTATTCTTCTCTCATGAAAACAGCGCGGAAAGTCGAGGACGTAGAAGAAGTACACGGGAGGAGCGCTGTCCCGTGCGTTTCTTCTACCTACGTCCTCGTTTTTTCGCACCGGTTTCACAATGAATTTCCGCCAACTCGCCCAACTATTCGTTCTTCTAAGGTTCTTTTCTGTTGCCCACACACAAGCAGGTATGGGCGGAGCGCAATCCTAGCACCATCAGCTACACCGCTCCCGCAAGCAGCGGAGAAGGACTGTTTTCGAACAACAATCTTCTTGCACAAACCTTATGTTCACCATGAAACCCCCATAGAATCACTTTCCATTTCTGTCCACGAGCGGGGTGATAGCATAGCGAGCACCACTGAGCAATTGCACCACGAAAAGGTGCCAGGAGTTCTAGGAAGCATGTCAACTGACTGTGATCTAGTAACATCGAACAAGATAACCTCGATCAAGCACCCTCAACCTCGTGAATCGAAGGTTACGTACAAGGATTAACATGTTACAATCAATTTTTCGCTTTCTGCTTCACGTTTTTCCAGACATTCGCAATTCCCGATGTGCAAAAGCTGCGTGATGCCACCATAAGACCGGCGTTTTTTGCTCTAAAGTCACTGGATCCTTGGAAAGTAGCACCAAGGTTTTTTCATGGTCGCCATATTGGTCCATAGAATGAGCAGTTTCTCTGTGACCTCTGAAGTCTTGCTGAGATGATGCAAATTCACGGTGACAGGTCGCTTTAAAGACAATTCTTGCATACCGAAATATCGCTATCCAGACACCGGCGAAACAAGCACGTATCTTTGCACCACCACACCATGCGGACGGTGCTTGGTGGCAATGAAAAATAATTTTCCTGTCACGAAATACGCACCAAGATAAGCCAGAGCGATAAGTTAATCGCACAAACAGTGCCATGGACGCTTATATTGGCAAGGAACACTTTCAGTACGGTGGCGCACTATTGCGATCTTGACGCAGCTCATTCGGAACTACTTTTTCGAAATTTCGAAGATATGCAAGGACCGAAATGGTGATTAATTGCCATGGCAACAGACACCACTCAGTCAGTCGCCTTAAGAAGTTTTAGTCGTCTGCATGTTTGTATCTGTTTCCGTCCTCCTAGGAGGTAGGAAAGGCAATGGCACTACTACCCAGGATCCAGTGACTTTATTTGGCTCTCGGCAGAGTGGCTAGACCGACTTTTGAGAAATGGTCTATTCAGTTACAAAATGATGGGAATACCCTTTTCGAAATTCAGTCTGGCAACACTAATCACTATCATCATCATCTCAGTGTGTGACATCTGTGTCAAACTAATGGCAGCTTTTTTGAGGCTGATGAAAGAATAAATTGAAGATAATACCAAGTGAAAAATAAACTAGGCCTGTACGTTCGAGACGCCAGTACAACACGACGCTTGAATTAGATACAACGGCTGCGTAAGCATTTACTTCGGAGCGCGGTCCAATCAATCTCTAGCCACAAGTTTAGATCTAAAGCCTTTTGATGGCAGAAATTTGATCAAGGCGCATATCGGCCACCGTTTTGTATTGGTCAGTTCTTACGCTGACTCCATCAAAACTGAAACAAATCAAAAAAGAATTAGGAGGTGACCGAAGAACCAATTCTCATCTACCATGCGAAATTGCATAATGAAAGATAGCTTCACGACCGCCCTTGGTTTGTCGAAAGTGGAACAGCTTTTTCAACCACCAGATGGCACTAACGACTTCTGCACGCTTCCACGACCAGTCTTTTACTCTTGGCGTCGGAGATGCGGATTGGCCAACGGGCGGACTCGCCTGCACGTCGGTGGCGTTGGAGTATCCGCCCTGGGTGATGGGCACAGCAAACTCCTGCATGAAGACTGGCAGAGTGCCCAGCTTGCCCGGGAACACAAAGTCGAAGAGCGACCAGAGTTCCCTCAGGTTGTTCTGGATCGGGGACCCCGACAGGATGATGCGGTGCGTTGTGCGAAACTGGACCACATAAAAAAAAACATTCGTGGTGAATTGCTAAGATATTCTGTTGCATACGTGAGACGTTCTGGAATCACAGATGTTTAGTGATACTCCGAGTTTCCAGACGCCTAGGTTTGCAATGCTCTTTATCGGATAGTTATGCTACCGCGAATCGGGCTGATAAACCTGGCGATCTTCCATAGCATTCCATACTCTTAAGCACTTGCCTACCTCACTCCTCCTTGCCTACCCCTTTCGTCACATGACCTCCTCATTAGGGAGTTTTAGAATAACGCACACAATTTTAGCGCACGCTAGCGCTAAATTTAGCGCTTGTATTAGCGCACGCGACGCTAGAGAGTTTTAGAATAGCGTTTTTCCGTCGCGAGGCAAACGCCCAAGCATAACGCGCTTGCGACGCCACCAAGATACAGTCACAATTTTTATTTCACACACGAAATGCTGTAACTTTAGAAAAGAACAATTTTTTTGGTCCAGAGTAAAATTTTAGATTTGTTTAAACATAAAAATGCGACGCGAGCGGTTGACCGGTCGTGTCCGCTTGCGTCGCCTCGGCAAGAGGGGTCTCGTGTACTCATCGTACCTTCGCCGAGAAATGTTCGCACGTCGCAAGCATCGAGTTGCCGGTGATCGTTGCCAAACCGAGTACAATGTCGTCCCGTATTGAAAATCGCAGTCGCGAGGATGCCGCCGACGTCGCACTCACGACGCCGCCAAAGCAGCCGCCAACATAATCCTGGAAGCCGCCATTTTTTGAACTCTGCTTGTCTTGGCTTTAGCCAACTTCTCACCACGAATCCTCCTTGGAGAAGCGCAAAGACTCTTTGCGTACGCACGCTATTTCCGAGAAATAGCGCACGCTAAAATTGCGCACGCAAAGCGCGAAACCTGGTTTGCGTTCGGAGCATGCGCAATGGCGTCGACGCTATTCTTTGCGTGCGCAAAGCTTTAGCGTGCGCTATTCTAAAACTCCCTATTAACCAATCAGTGTCGTGCACCTCACTCCTCCTCTCCCACCCATCAACCAATCAGTGTCGAGCCTCGCGGCCACGCTTTTATCTGAGCTTCACGAAATACCGCTCACCTAAACAAAGAATGTTTCACGTTAAAACAGGGAGCATTTCTAGAACACTTAGCTCCCAAAAATATTTTTTATAAGTGCCTCGCAAAGGACACATATATTACTAAATATTCTTTTCCCCTCAAAACAAACATTTTTAGAGCAACATTTTTTGCTGCAAGACTTGTTTCGTCCTTTTGGGTTCAAAGTGATTCAGAAACTTGCTTTTATTTCGGGACGGTTTTGTACCCAGACACACAAGACCAAAAAAATTGCGAAGGCACAATAATTTAGCGATGCAAGGATACTGGGATGCAGGATCCGAAAAATGCAGGTACACAATGAAGTCGTTGGCCAACAACTGAACAATAGCAGCGCACCAGTGCAAGAACAAAAGGAGACCAGAATGCAAGCGCACAACAATGCAAAAACACAGGGACACGAGGGCAGCAAGTACTAAGGCTCACCTGCTTGCAGGCCAGGGTCGTCTGCGCGTCGGGATTCCTGATCTTGTGCCCCTCGTCCAGAACCACGTAGTGCCACTCGTGCCTCAACAGCATCGGGGAGAGCTTGCTCACCCCGGCGTACGACGTCACCAGCACCCCACGGTCACGATTCACCTGCCTCACTAGAGTCTCCTGCACAGAGACCAGAGATCGCTCGGTCTAATCAGGCACGGCCTCCCCCATTCAAGCGATCTTTCGCCGTAACTTCTTGATTTTGATCGTGTTTAGCAAGGTGTACCGCATTGTGTATTCTATCCAAGATGACGAAATTTTGCTGAAACAATGCGGTCGTAAGAAACAAGGGTTTGCAGTAAAAATTCCTTTAACTAAAGCTTCAGGGTCCGAGCAGAGCAGTAACCGTGAACATCAGTTTACAAGGGCATCGGTAAACAGCAGAACTGTTTGCACGTGTCCAGAGCCGCGAATGGCAAGTTCTTGGATAGTCGGCGGAATTACCGGCGGGTCGACGAAAGGAAGTCGCTGGCCGAAAGCACCGTGGACATTGTTTTCGTACCAACGAGTCAGTCTCCACACACCACAACAATTAAAGCTGAATTCGACTCACTAAGTCTTACCATCAGATTCTCCGAGGCTGCGGCGTATGGTAACTGAAAAGCTGCAGCGTAAAAAGATTTAGAAACAAGTTCGAAACAAAGCAGCCACGCACGTTTCGACACAAACAGCCTGCAAAACTGGTTTGCCAAGAATCCTGCCGCCACCACTGCTTTATCAACTACAAAAACATTTTTGTTTTGTTTTATAGTTTTGATAATAGGTGTTTTTTTCTTGATCTAGCGAGCCTAGGGGAATCCAAGGCTTTGCTTCCTTCCAGTTGCGAGCTTTCTCAGAAACGAAGCTTAAGCAGCCCACTTCTATCTCTGCCGTTCAAGTTGCAAACCACGAACGGACAAAGTGCGGGGACCCTGGACGTACCTTGCTTCCGGCGAAAGGAGCCCGAGTCGTGCAGAATGGCCACCCTGACTGGAGGGTACCACCGATGGAACTCCCTCACCCACTGGTGCATCACGGTCGTCGGACAGATGAGCACCACGGGGCCCAAGCCTTGAAAGCTTTGACAAGATTAAAAGAAAAAAAACACATTCAGAAACTTTTTCTTTTCTTTAATCAGGTACCTACTTTGCCACCTGGCATTTCAGTAAAGGGGAATACAACTACACACACGCACCACGAAACAACAGCATCTTCAAGCAGTCAGTCGGCTTATAAATCAGTCCATCTGGTGGTCAGTTGTTTGGCTGACTACAAAGGCTACAAACCTATCATCAAGCTGTCGACGCCTTTGATCATTGGTAGAACAGCGGCAACAATGTCATTGGCGGAGACAAGATTACTATGCCCGAAAACACACCTCCAACTTGTGTGTCTTGTGCAAGAAGCAACGGTAGCGGAAGTCCGTCTGCTACTTGCACAGGCGTTGCAGCGACGCCAGAAAGTCGACCTCCGATTGGCTCCGGATCGGAACAATAGTGGGAAGACCTCGAGGCGGCTAACATCGAGGTCTACCCACTATCCTTCCAATCGGAGCCAATCAAAGCTCGGCGTTCCGACATCCCCATAACCCTTGTGCAACAAGCAGACAAACTTACGCTCTCGCACGCCGCCCACCAAAAGTGGTCCCGAAGAGGAAACAGATCGCACAGTAGGGGCCCGGCATGTCATGATGTTGGATGTCACAATCCCAACGATTAGTCCTGGTTGTTCCCATAAAAAGCATGAGCGAGTGTCGCAGCCGTCAGGCGTCCGAACTCGTGGCCACTGAAATTTCCATGCACTGCAAAGCTGAAGAGTGATCCGGAGCAGAACAAACATCTGCCGTGTCTACCTCTGCGGTTGTGCCATCTCCGGGAGTGCAGCAGACAACGGCACGAGACTTCTGCGACGTCATTGGGTCGAATTGGAAAGCCCACAAATGAGGGCACGGTAAACACGGCAGACGGAGATGCAGTCAAGACACTACAGACGGACCTGTGAGGCCTGTTCAGGCCTGTTCAGGCCTCACAGGCCTGTGAGGCCTGTTCCTTTTACGTCTGCTTAAAATATAACTACTACCAGGCAGACAAACTCGTCTCTCTTATATGGGACCGTCACTAACACGTCGAAATGCGAAACAGGTGGTCACCTGTCGCCAAGAGTTCGTAGGTTGCTGTGGTGCAGGCCGGCAAAGAAGGCGATGGTCTGGATGGTCTTGCCGAGGCCCATCTCGTCACCAACGATGCCACCGGTGTTCTGCCGATGCAGCTCCCAGAGCCAGCGCACACCGGTCTGCTGATACCTGCGGGAAAGACACCAGCTTCTCAGCTCCCGCACTGTACAACACCAAACAAAGTATATTTGGATAGTTGCTTGCAAGTGAAATTTCTTGTGTCCTGTACCTTTTTATAACTGAATTCAATATGTTATGTATATTTATTTATTTGAGAAACATAAAGGCTCTGTAAGGCATAACATAAGAGGGGAGGCTAGTCAAATAAAAAAATAAAAAAGGGATAGAGCACGCAAAGGTGAGATCAAACGAAGATTGAAGAAATAAGTGAGCTTTACTTGGCATTTAGTTGCCCCTGCCTTTTTCTAAATGCATATCCTTAAAAAGGCTGCCTTAGTACAACAGGCATCTACATTATTATCAGTCCCATGGTAGTTCTTCAAATGTACCGGAAATGATGTTATGCCGGTGGCATCTTTTTTGATGTGCCCAGTGTCTTCGAAATCGCTCAGGGTGATTGTTACATTTTAAAGTACAGGGTGTGTTATGGTGTTGGTTTTCTCGTTGTTTCCTATGTGACGCATCTTAGATGTAGCTGCTTGGTAGCATTCCTACAGATTGGCTGACATTGTCTTGGGTGTTTTGAATATGCCAGGACTCTAACAACAGGCATCTAACCAGGACTCTAAAAGCAGGACTCTAACAACAGGTAGTTTTCCGTCGCCTCTGCACTCTTCAGGCAGGCCGTCATGGTTTGCTCTGTCGAAGAGACTTTGAAAAAGAAATCGCGCGATCAATCAAGACCTCAAAAATAATGAATACCCATCCAGATTCCTGAACAGAAACTACAAGAAACTTCGCAATCCAAGGACAGAAGACGCTGTTCCTTCTTCTAACCGCACGTGTATCACTTACATCGAGGGCACAAGCCAGACTTTTGCTCGCGTCCTGCGCAAGTGCGGCATCACTGTGACACAAACCAGTGTTGACCGTCAGCCATCCTCTGTGTCTTCCAAAGGACTGTCCCTCAAAAGAAAAAGCGCAGAGGCTTATCTACGCGATTCCATGTGGTGACTACTGTGCCTCGTATGTTGGGGAAACCAAAATCTTCCCAGAACAACTATGCAGGCATCAGTATGACGTTAAAGAGAAGGACATACAGGACAGCGCATTAGCCGAGCACGCTGAACAGCAGAACCACGCCGTCGCATTCAAGAACAGCATTATCCTCGACAAATAAAAGATTTGGCAAAAACGCTTGTTGTTAGAATCCTGGCATATTCAAAACACCAACAGATCTGCTGGAACGCTACCAACCAGCTACATCTCTGGATTAAGATTACTCGTACGGGAAACGACGAGAAAACCAGCACCAAACCACACACTGAACTTTGATCTGCAACAAAGACACCAGGCACATCAAAAAGGATGACACCGGGTTCTTTGGAAGAAGATGACAAGGACTCAGACAGTTGCACGTGATCAAGAGATTGAGCTGGCCTAGAAACGTTTGGTTTTCAAATTTCAGGTGGTCAAAGCTCTTCTGTCCTACTTTAGCACTTAGGTCTGCCATGTACTGCACAAAAATTCAATCATTTCTTGGGTGGCATTTGTCACAAAAGCAATTTGTAAAACGCAAGAATGCCTCAATCGGAAAGAAAACATCAGGAATTTATGCGCTGAACCAATGAAGAGCTCTGCCCAGCTAAGTATTAAAGTTTAACCCAAACAAGTTAAAAACTTTTATAGCGCAAGTGAAATCTTAGTGATACAATGTCTACACTGCAATAAAGCGTAAACAGATGTGAGCAAAACTCGCGCCGCTGAGCAGCATAACCATGACAACCGTTGCTGTCATTGGTGGTTTCTATAGTTACGCCTACGGAGGTGCGATGCAACGCGATTTTTGCTCGCATGTGTTTCACACTTAAGTTTCCGTCAGACAGCTGGCACCTTGACCAGAATTTGATGCCGGCAGATAGGGAACTGTAAGACAGCCCTTTGCCTCAGACACTCGGGCGGCTCTGTTCCAAGCGGGCAGGACTGCATTGCTAACCTGTAAAGCTTGTTCCAGATTTCAGCAGGCACCCGCAGCTCGTCGTCGACTTCAACTGCGCTGTCGGAACCAGATTCTCCGTCTCCGCCGTCGAGGATCTTTTGGTGTTTTTTCACCAACTTTGCATGGCGGTGTTCCCTAGGAGAAGTGTGAAACCAGAAAAAGTGGTGCTGAGGACTATAGGGAAATTAGAGAAAATTGAGGGAAGCTAGGGAATATAAAGCATAACTGGTAAGCTTGGGAAATCTAGGTAACTTTAAGTGTGACTATAGGGAAACTAGGGAAAACAAGAGGGAATGCAGGAACGTAAAGCATAATCAAGGCTAAACATCCCATCCAGTTACCCCCAACATTCCGCAACGACGCTGCAATTCCATCTGGATTTTCTGCCCGATCACATATAGAACACGCAAAAATGATGGAGTACAGAAACACATGGTTCTTGAGATAACAATTTGATGGCACTTGACAACCAAGTGTCGTCTAGCGCACATAAAAGGGTGACAAGACGGAAGTCGCAAAGACTCACTTGATTCTTTTGACGTAAGAAGCATAATTCCCGTCATCCAACAGCTTCTTGAATCGCTTCTGCGGCGGAGGTTTTTAAGGTCGCCGTCCTCGCTTGAACTAAGCTTTTGTTTCTTGGGGAACTCAGCATACTCTTGCTTTTTCTCTCGGGCGCCGCTGCAACACCAAAATAATTTATTCTTCTAAAATTTTTCGCTTGGATATTGTGTACTCTGCCCAATCACTCCAGATTGGCAAATTAAAATCACCTACTGCGCATGTAATAAGGAGATGACACCCATCACAAGTGCAGTTAATAAATTTGACATGTCTCTTAACAATACTGCAAGTATTGAGTGTGTCAAGGATTAGAAGTAGGCTCCGTAAAGTCCATGCGTCACAAACCACAAACCTTACTGCATTTCTGCCCGATATCATTCATATGCTTTTACTGCTCAAATCAACACTCCACCAATGTTCCAGCAAAAGCACTAGCTAATTGAACGATGTCAGTTCCATATGGCATCAATGATGATTTCAACCAATACCAAATACCTAGTTTTAGAAACCATAGGCAGGCTGACATTTTTCCAACTAGGACTCCCATAAATGAGACATAGCGAAATCAACTCACCCTTTGGAAGGAAGGCCGAGTCAGCATCCTCGTCGCTTTCAAAACAATCATCAGCTGTCGGGTCGATACTCTTCGTCCGACTTCCCGAGGTCAGCGTCGTCGTCATCGCCATTTTCAAAATCACTCATTTCTGGATCCAATAGGAATTCCTCACCCAGCAAACTGTCGTCGCGGCCTCGAGCTCGCCACGTCGGTCGACGTCTGGTGACCGTCCCGAGTTTAACCTTCTCTTTTTCTCTTCCTGGGGGAGGCACTTGAGACACAAGTTCACGAGTGGAAGTTGAGTCGCCCCTAGAATTGTCGTCCGCTGCCTGCCTCGAAGTCGTCTGCCCACTTGTGCTTGCAGAAGACACGTCTTCCATCGACGGTTCCCAGGAAAGTGTTTGTTTGTTGTTGTCGTCTGTTACGTCCTGCTCTGTCGTCTGCCACCTGCTTACAGATGAGCTGCCGTCTGTTACGCGACGCAGTTTGATAGGCACCAGCTTTTCGGGTGCAGTCGTCTGCTCCTGGTTTTGAACGAGGGTGCCAAACGGCGTCATCTGGCCGGTTCGGATGAGCCTTTCCTCTTCGGTTTCTTTGCGGCCAAACATGCGTTCCAGACGAAGTTTGTCGTCTTCGTCCAGGTCGTCTGCACGAGATGTATGCTTCAGTGGCTGCACCCTGTACTTTTTCTAACCACAGAACGCATCAGACAACATTGTGATGAAAGCTCTCTGCATGTTCCCGAATAATAAGAGTAGTGTCGTTTACAGACAAAACAGTGACTTCCTAGCATAGCTTATGCCCACAAGTACTCGCATAATTGTAAAGATTTCTCCAGCGAGCACCACAGACAAATGCACAACCGGATCCCAAACAAGAGGTCGTCATAATTGCTTTCAACTTACGACTGACCGCGGAAAACGCATACGAGTCATCGAAACCAATCCAATGTCGACGCGAGTGTCACATGACCCTCTGTAAGGGCACAGCGATGAGCGCGGTTGCGAGGTAACATGACGCATTTACAGCACTCTGACTGGCTAGGATAGCCTGTAGCGTCCGCTGCGGTTCACGCTAAGGTAAAACGAAGTATAGACGACAGTTGCACACTATAGGCAACAAGCTTCTCAAAATAGTGCGGGAGCGGCGCCAGAGGAGCACCACTTGCCCGTGTTCGAAGAAAGTGCCGACTCATCGCCGGGCACGCCGCTGGCAGCAGCCACCAGAGCAGCTTCCCTCGACTGCAGCTTCTTCAATTCTTCCATCTGTAAAGGAAACGTCAGTCCCCCTTAAACCACAATCCCGCTCCTAATGCATCGTACAAAAGGCAATCTCCAGACAGTGTCCGAGGCATTTCTTCCTTGTATGCGATGGTCACTGCAACATTGGGCATACAAAACCCGTCTGCAGACAAGTTATAAGCACACATGTGTATAAAGTAAACATGGTCCGAACATGCACGTGGTGTGCTGTCCTCGTGTCAGCAGCGAACAGCGCATATTTTGTATAATGCATGAGCAGTCAGCGCTTTAAATGACAGGATGTAAGTGCACCAGTGTCGCCCTGATCGCGTACAAATGACAGAATAGGCACAGTCTGCTGCAGGTAAAGAAAAGCGGGTCAAGCTCCTCCCACCGGGCTCTCTGCTCGCCACGATTAGCCGTTTCCTCCTCTCTGCTCCCCTCCCACCATTTGCTCTGCTGCAGTGGAAAGAGTCGAGGGCTTTGTGGGAGCGCTTTCTTTAACCCGCAACAGACTAGAGTGATCTCTAGTGGTGAAGCGACGTATCCCTTCACCTTCTCCTCCTTGTCTCTGCGCATGGTGAAGATGGCTGGCGACACGAAGCCGGTCGAAGCAAGCTTGTAGAGGCTCGTGGTCCTCTCGATCCGCGCCATCTTCTGCCGGAGCAACCTGGAATAGTCGTCGAAGAAATGCCAGTCAAGACCACAATGTGTGCGCTTTAACTCGTACGTTAGCGTTAACTTACTGTTACGCGCATTTAGCGGGCAAAACCGTAGTTGCGAGGTCGCTCCTCGTTCGCTGCCAGGAGCTCAGCTCTTTCTCCTTTTGTTTCGTTTTGTCACTGCTTCCAGTAACATGGAACCTCGGAGCACGTGCACCAGTGCACCAAAACACAACGTTCATTGTAAGATTTCGTCTAGGCGTCGAGTACTGTCGGCGTTACTTTATGCCACACGCTTCCTGACACTCAACGTTTCTGCGCATGTTAGTGGCTCCAAGCCATACTTGTACGGCGCTCATTACGAGCACTCAAATTACTTGTAATCAATTACTTTTGGAGTGATTTCGTAATCACTCGAATACATTTATTATAAAGTAATCGCGAGAGTAATCCGATTACTTTTGAAAACTCTGAAATTACTCGTAACTGTCACTATCTTCCGTACCCTTCCTAATGGCACCCTTTGCTTGTACAAGTTTCCTACCGACGACTCCTGAAACTTAATCTCTGGCGGGAGGAGGGTTTATCGAAATTGGTGGATTAAAAGAATAACTGCCGTAAGATCCTGAGAGATAGCCCGCCTAAAATCGAGAGAAAATCGGGCAAAAATAAAAGGTAAACTAACTTTCGGATGCGCAGTCGAGAAAAGTTGGAAAAATGCTATTTTTAGGTCACCTGTCTCTGGCAAACTTGTCATTGCAACGAGGGGCAATGAAGCAAAGGCGCGTGACAACTTCCCAGTCAGCAATATTCGCTCATATCGCGCCTTAGCTAACTAGCCGCATTTACGCCAAGGTCATCATTGATCCGAAGCCTATGATTATAAAAGTGGGCCATGTTTCAGCGTTTTAAAAATTACTGCAAACTGAGCCAAAAATAGGGGGTGGGTTATCTCTCAAGGGTAGGTCGTTTCTCCAGATATTACGGTAGATTATAATTCGGTGATTTTAATCCAATAATAGACAATACAAAAGATGCCTTTCCAAACCAGCAGAAAAATCTGTCGTTTCGAATATCTGAGGTAATCAGAAAAGTAACTTACTTTTTCAAGTAACGGTTTATTACTTTTCTTCTCAAGTAATCAAATTTACCGTATTTTCCGACGTATAAACACCACCTGTGTATAAGATGCACCTCCACTTTTCGCATAGTTTCTAAGTAAAAATTTGTATATAAGACGCACCTGCGTATAAGACGCACTGCCGAAAAGTTCGGGAAAAAAGTGTGTCTTTTACATCGGAAAATACGGAAATATTTTTTAACAAAGAGTCACTGTATTTGTAATCATTTACTTTTTTCGAGTAACATGTACAAGACTGCTTGGAGTCACTGCCATCTTTTTGAGAATAATTTTTTCATTTTTGGGTAGCACAAAACAAATTACATTATTTTGCAATACAGGATGGCTAGACGATAGAGGCTACACCTTCGTATCGGGTGGCAAATTGTGCAATTTAGCCTACAACGTTTACACACACCCTATATTTCGTCTCTCACTCATTCTTATAGCAGTGAGCAAACCCAATGTGTGCAGACATTGGCACCGTTTGCTACCGACTTACCCGATCTCCTTCCGGACCGCCGCCAGTTCTTTCTCAGCTGCCTTCTGCTGCTGCTCTTTCTCCTTCTGTTGGACCATGCGGTCCACTGCTCCCATGATGCCCCGCTCGAGGTCCACTTGGTCATACACGGAGATCCCGAGTCCGCGCAGTTCGTCGGCCTGATCCGACTCCGGGATGTTCTGGACTTCGGATGCACTCGTCCAGAAAGGACGGCAGGAACCGCGTGCTTCCATGGTGCTCCGTGCCCGACTCCGCATCCAACGACGGGCTGTCGAGGTCGGCTTGGCTTGTATTCTCAAAGTCCATCTATGCAGAGAAGGAAACATAGTTACTCGACATTCTCGGAAATCGGTTGGTTGTTTACACTTGTTGAGTGAGCCACGTCGAGCACTCTTGGGCACGCTCCCATGCAGGTTTCAGTTTCGATTTGCTCCCTACCTCTCTCAACTGGGCTGTCGATTTTATTTTTACTCGTAGAGCAATATTTTATCTCGTAAAAATACTTGTCGGCGGCGTGTGAAGAGTTTTGGTTGGGGGACTTGTGTCTCGGTTCGGTCCTTCGTTGTTCCTGATCACTGCATCACCAATGAAAGCAAGAATTAATTTTACAGTAAGGGAAACACCACTTTTTCTATTTCGATCAGTTAAGCTGTGTCCCACGAATAGAGAAGTTTGGATGGCTGCCATTAGGAGAAGTCGGACGGCTTGCCATGGCAACAGGAGGAGGAGCACAGCCAGAACTGCAGGATGCATTTTATCACATCGGTTTTGAAACATACTGAGAAGTCTTCTATGCCTTATCAAGCCTTGTTTTCAACCGCTTTCCAATTTCATGCCCAGGAGGTCGAAGCTTTTGACACTACAGAAGTGGTGGTGCGAGCCAGTTTGCAAATTGTCAATTGGTTGGTTGTTCATTTGAGTGCAACAGCAAAAAGTGAAGGCTTTGGTATAATGGCACTAAAAACTGGCGCAATATATATATTTTATAACCTTTTTTTTTTCTCTCAATGTGGCATATTTGAGAGCTCACCAACGCAGTGTGAAGGAAAGATACCTCCTCCCTCTGTCCGAGGCGGGTCGTAGCACGCATTTCGTATAAACAAAAATAAATAATTGACTGAAAACACTGGACACTAGAGCAAGCGGTTCATTTCGAAACTTGAGTTTAACATGCCCGTTTCCAGAATACGAAGCTTGTTTGAGGTGCTACCAAGCTCCCGGAGTACACTGTCATTCCAGTTCCACTGGTCGTTGAACCTTCGATGATCACCGTATTAGTCAACGGGAAAGAAAATTCTTTCTCTGGCCTCTTTGGTGACCTGTTTAAAGATAGTCAGCTGTGTCAAGAGAGGCTGTCATGCCGTTTGTGACAGGGCGACAGGGGTAGGTTAACTTCGAAAGAACCGATACCTTAGTGTTGGCCCCAATGCTGCTTTGGGTAGGACTGTCCAACTTCAGGGACGGAACGTGTGGAACTTTGGGACCACTGCACTGCAACAATGATGAATTAACCGCGAGGCGCTGCACAGGCAATCAGTGCTTCAACCACGCGTCATCCATACAAGGCGGCCATCGTGAAGGTTGCTACGTTTGCCCGTTTACCGTCGCTTCGATCGTTACGCGAAAATTCCCATGTCTGCGAAACTGGCACTTTGTATTTATCAATCAATATGTCACAATACAAGAAACTATATTCCTCAGCGGTTATAAATCACCGATGCTTATTATTTACAGCAAAAAAAAAAAAAAAGAACACAAATTGACGCTGATGATGATGATGATGACGATAACTGTCCGACCTTCACAACCTGTTTTTGTGTAAAAAACCGCGCAGAGCGGCGTTCAGGCGTCATTCTAGCAAAAGGTTTAGCATCGTTGCACACACACGTGGATCCGCAATAAAGTGACTAATTTACATTGTTTTGTTTGTTTGTGGCATTTCCCAACGCCAAAGCGCACAAATGGAACAAGCCAGCGACCGCTCTCTCCAGAGCAGACGACGCACGCACATAAACGAATCGCAGATCTGTCGTCTGCAATTCTAGTTGCCTCTTCAAACGCGCTGCCAGTCTTGATTATTGTTGCGACTACAAGTGCTTTTCCAGCCGCAATTACAGCAGCAGTGTTATAGGAACAAAGAGTGCTAAAAGAAAGTGAAATCGGTCAGTGTGCAAGAACTCCTACAAAGCAATATGGTGGCTGCAAAACAAATGTCAACGTTACTAAAACCCTCAGTTGGGAAACTCACCCTAGAAACCTGGGCCGCTGGCGTACACCGAGACCGAGCTAAATACGATAACAGCGCCACCCTTTAGCGACGAGTTGAAACATGAAAGCTGTTTTATATAGCTACTGCGAGATGTTCCTGCGAGATGGCGCCACCGGCCCTTGCCCGACTCAACGTGCAGCCATGCAGTTCACGGAGTGGCCGCTGCGGGTGAAATGGCGGCGTTGGACGATCGCTCATTAGGCTCGGTTCTCGAGTACGGATCGGAGCCACTTTTTTAAAGCAGGCTCTATGGCAGTTTCCCAACCCCAAAACTCACCCTAGGGGTGTATCTCGAAACAACCCATTCTGATTTGAACCCTTCTCCGTTTAGAACCTTATCTGCAAAACGCCCTTCGCGTTTTAACCTTTCCCTGTTTCAACCTCTTTCTCATTTGTACCCGTCTTCATTTGAACCCATTCTCTACTTCTGAACCCTTCTCAGTTTGAACCTCCGTTCTCAAAACGCCCTTCACGTTTTAACCTTTCGCGTTTCGACCCTCTTCTCATTTGAACCCGTTCTCATTTGAACACCGTATTTCAAACCAAATCGCCTAACGCTTTTTGCGCTTTAACCTTTCTTAATTATGCCCTTCTCGGTTGAACCCGCTTTCATTTAAACCCTTATTGTTTAATTAAAACTCCGTCTCAAAACAGGTACTTGGCGTTTCCAACCCGTATCGTTTCCAACATATAGTTTGACAATGTGCGTGTCTTCCTTTTGTAGTGTGCTCTTGGAATTTCAGCCAGTCTCTCTTTCTGTGTTAATGAAATAGTAAACAAATGTTGGCACTGTTAATAACAGTGCCGGCTACTCCACGACAATTAGCTATTTGGTCAAAAAAAATATCCAGATCTAAAACAAAACAAGCACACAAACAAACAAAATCCCGCCAGAGTCGCCATTGTCACAATATTACAATTCAAACATGTGTGTCTATCCATTTTCGTGGTCTACCTGTGCCAGTGTGCACCGACGCGAACACTTAATGTCATGTTCCTACCACCAAGGCTAACTGGCGATCGCTTAGGCGCCCTGCACCGGCAACATCACAAAAGCAGCAGCTCGCGGCGGGGCACACTCGCCTGGCATCGTCGCTCACGAAAACGCCGCCGCCACCACTCAAGAGCGCCACCTCAGCAGGGAGCGGCCGGCGATCCTGTGCCCACCTCCGCATGGATAATTTTAACTCCTTCAGCATAAGAACGTCCATTGCCATATAGCCATGTTCACATAAATATTTTGCTTTCCATGCCGTCACGTTACAAGTGATCTCGCAAAGCATTATGCCATTCAAACCGTATGGCTAATCGTTAGGCCGCTGAACGGCTCTTTTCGAGACGCATAGTACAAAACATTTTTGGCCGCAGAATCAGTCATCGCACCTCACGCGATCCCATGCTCGGTAAAGCTTAATTCTGGAACTTTGTTCCCACAAGCATTATCAACGAGGAAATGGTGATTGGTTAAACTATTTAAGATGACCACAGCAACAAAGCACGGACCATTCAAAGGCCAGAGAATGCCTTCGCCTTTCTTAGGAAGTCAGAAAGGGAGATCCTGCCATTGCCAAGGCGGTGTTTTTTTTTTTTTTTTTTTTTCGAAATGTGTGTGCGATGTTGCGTGGGCTTCATAATGCACAGGATCATGCACAGATATTTTTCTTCATTTCAGTCGGATCATCGGATACAAATTATGCCTATCTGGCATGCCATGTGAGGATATTGAATTATTTTACAAACTCTGGGTGTTGGAGTGGTCGCATAGCTCTATGATCATTGTATATTTGCCTATCTTTGTCATCCGTCATGCCGTGGTTTGGCATGCATTTTAGATGTCATTCTCCAAGAAGCATCTCAAGGCGCAATTAAACTTCAGGTGCCTGGACTTCATAACGTCATTGGTTCTTTTATTTTGCTCGTGGAGGTATGCTGAAATTATTGCTTTTCCCAGCCTGATCATTGTACGGTTAAAATATAGTGCTATTTTGAGAAATGGTCAAAAACCAGAAAGTATATTTTTAGTAACTTTGAAAATGCGAAAGTTTAAAATGAGAAGAAAAGTCTTTGAGAATGGTCAAAACTCAGAAAGTATGTTTCTGAGAAAGTTTGAAAAGGAGAAGGGTTAAAATGAGAAAGTCACTTTGAGAATGGTCAAAACGCGAAAGTTTGTTTTTGAGAACGGTGTTTAAGTGAGAAAGGGAGAAAAGCGAAAGTTGTTTTGCGCTGGGCTGAAATGAGAAGGAAAACGAGAAGGTAGAAATGCGTAACGGGTTCAAATGAGAACCACCCCACCCCAGAAACCTGGCGCTGGCGTACACCGAGACCGAGCTAAATACGATAACAGCGCCTACCCTTTAGCGACGAGTTGAAACATGAAAGCTGTTTTACATAGCTACTGCGAGATGTTCCTGCGAGATGGCGCCACCGGCCCTTGCCCGACTCAACGTGCAGCCGTGCAGTTCTACGGAGTGGCCGCTGCGGGTGAAATGGCGGCGTTGCGATCGCCATTAGCTCGGTTCTCGAGTACGGATCGGAGCCACTTTTTTAAAGCAGGCTCTATGGCAGTTTCCCAACTGAGGGGTTCTAGTAACGTTGACAAATGTCAACGGGAGATCACCGCAACTGGCAGTCAAGCGCCAGTAAGAGGTAAGTAGGTCAACAATACCATACATTAGCAGCAAATAGCCGTTTCTAAAACGTTCCTAGTCGAAACAAATACTTCACAATCGGTTGAATCTCGGTGCCTGGTAGGAGCATCGAGACGAAGCTAAGTGAATGCGAGGAAGTGGAAAACAAGGGCGACCACCATAGAAGCCAATTTCATTTACTCGATTTACTCGTATGCTCACTGCTGTCGGGTCGATAGGCACGAAGTACGGTCTCAAAAACGAGAGGCGCAAATGTTGTGCTACAAATAAAATTAAACATGCGTCATGAAAAAAAAAAAAATTGGATGCCATGGATTTATTTTAAAACCCGAAGCGCCCCATCGCGGCGTAATGCCACATTATGCATTGTGGGAATGAGCGGGAATGCAACGCGAGCGCCTGGCCCACCGGTTCTGAGAATGCAAAGCGAGCAGCGACGGATTTATGGAAGTAGTTTATTAACCATGTTGAATTAACCTGAAACTGGGGTAGAGAAGAAACATCAAAACGTAGAAGGGACAGAAAATAGACAGGACGACGTCTCTACCCGTCTCAGGTTAATTCAACATGGTTAATATTCACCAGCTCGCCTGCATCCTTACGATTTTTTCTAGCTTATTAGTCGGCAAACATTATCACCAATCAACCCTTCTCTTCAAAAGCTTCAAGGGGCCTCTTTGTGGTGTCATGGAGTGACAACAGGATAGCAAAGTTGAAAAAGGCTGCAAATAAGAACATTGCATCATTGAATTTTAACGATATTTGATGAGCAATCATCAAAGCTGAGTACTGTAGGCATTGTCTACCTTGTCAAACAACATTGCAATAGCAGAGGCCAAGGGAACCCAGAAAACACTGGCGGTTCATCACTTTCTGCATTGCTTGGTCTCGGGATTTTGAAATGCTGCAAGTTGAGCGAGCTTGCCTCTAATTTTGGGAATCCCCAATCTATTTACTGCAAATGAGTCAATTGCACCAGTTTCAACCTTACCTGGCTGTTGATCTCGTTTCTCACAAACCACACAACAACAACAAAAACACAAGCAACTATAATGAACTGACTGATCTCCATTGCCTTCTTTTTTTATTCCATTACATTCCGCCAAACACACACACAAACCCGTCAACGACCAATCATTTCAAAACAGACGACAAAAAAAAAAGAAAAACAGAAGCCAAAGGCAGAATTGTTTCGTCGTCTGCAACTCGCATCAGCTCTCCAAGAATTCATCAGTCCTGATCAATGTTGTTGGTGCTTTTCCAACCACAATGTCAGCTCTCCAAAAATGCATCAGTCCTGATCAATGTTGCTAGCGCTTTTCCAACCACGATTACAACAACAACGGGGATGTTAAAAGAAGGAAGTGAGACCAGGATGACTCGGCAAAACCTGCGCAAACACGGCCTATTAAAAAAAAGGTCAGTAATGAAGCAGCTTCTCGATTTGGAAAAAACGATGAAGAGGCGTCACGTCTTCTTTCCTAGAGCTCTGCTGATGCTTTCCGCCTTGGCTTTTTTCTCCGCTTCTTTTGCTGCAAATGGGACAAGAAATAGCGTCAAGAATTTTTAACCGAGCTCGTAATTTTGAGGCTGGGAACAGGTTGCCAGCCTGCAGTAAATTAGGAACTGTTTTAAACAGCTAGGAATTTTCAAGCCTGGTTCACACATTTTCGTTAGAGTGTGCTCGACTGCATGGCATTCTTTCGCAACTGCTTACGACGGAGCACTCGGGCACCATCCATTGGGCACCTAGAACACTTATGATCTGTATATATTTGATGCACTATTCTTTCACCCTAGGCTCTAAACAATTCTGACAAAGCTACAAGTGACCATTTCTCATAAATAACCCGTAGATTTGATCACGCAAGTATTGCAAAACATTCAGCCTAGTTACATGCAGTTGCAGAGCTACCAGATAGACAGCACCAGCATAATCTCTTGTCAGAGAAGCCTTTATGGAACGTCAAAGAAGCCTTTCAGGGATGTTGGAGAAGCACTTTAGGGAAATTAGTTGCCCAGAAGATATGCTTCCAATCCCCCAATTCATTTAGGGTTTCGTCATGGCACTTTTGAAATTTCCCAGCTAACTAGTGTACAGAAAAGAAATGAGACATAACCTAAATGACAGTGATCCGACTCTTTGGCAGCTCAGGGAGAGTTACTGACTGCAGTTTTTATAGCTTGATACCCCTGACGTGCATTAATCACACCAAGGTCTTTTGGGGATGCAGGGTCCCTTTCGCCCTTCAATGCATGACCTACTCGCATCATTTTTAGTCTGGAGACCACTGTACGGAGCCCAGCAAACAAATGATCACCAGATCTTGCGCTTTTCCCTTAGAATTGGAAATTCCACCATCGAATATGATTCTCGTGACACCCTTTCTAAACATGATTTTATGCAGTGCACTAAAGGGAACTTCCTGAAAGCATCAGAATGTGGCAGCCAACATTTCTGTAAAAGCTAATTAGCTTAGCAAAATATCGGCTTGCTCAGACAGACCATCGTAGTGGTTTCTCAAGATACAAATGTCTCAGTTCGTGATGTCTACTGCTTTCTTTCTCGGTCTACAGCTCAGCACACCTACAGCATCGAAATACGTAATAGCACGAACAAACACAAAACGATGCACTAACGATAGCCAAACGAAAGGCCCCGCAAGAGCAAAGCCGCAAGCATACGCGTCATAAAAGATCACAAGAACTTGGTCCTAAGCAAATGCAAGTGTGTGAACGGGCCTCCAAGGGATGAGGGAACAGAACTAAAAATTCTCCTTAGAAAACCGGGTTCCAAAGAACCGAAACACAAGCGCCTCCTACACTGGTGTCGCGTTTCGCGAGCTTCCCCAGAAGGGGGAGAGAAGCTCACCCTTGAGTTCCTCGTCCCTGCGACGCGCTTGCTCTTCCCGCTGCTTGCGGATCAAGGCCAGGCGAGCGAGGTCCGCCCTCGCTTCCTCCGTCTTCCCGGCGGCGTGCATCTTCTGGTAGTGGACCTTGGCCTTCTGCTTCTCCACCTCCTCCCTGGACGAACAGAGGTCACAGCCATTCGAGATATTGTTCTCGCCGTAAAACACTGACGGCACAGGCGAATTGGTGTTGATTTACCGCTTTCTTCAACCACCCCGAAACTGGGTGCAGAACGAGAAGAATCCGAAGTGGAAGAGAAAGAAATAAAATGACAGAAGGCAACGTCTCATACTCAGCTGACTTGTTTGTTCGGTATCATCTTTGTATGTACGACATTCTCAAGGTCGCCAACCAACCACCACCACACATAAAAGTACATCCCCAAGTTCAGAACGCAAGCACACACAAGAGACCTGGCATACATCCTAGAACGAGTCATTTTCCAATAAAACAAAGATATATTTGCTTTAAAAAAAACACACACACACAAAAATTCTTTTAAATACACACAAAAAAAAAAAACGACACTATTTAAATCCTGAGCGTCCCTGCAAAACAGACCACCAAAAGACAAACCTCTACCAACATAACAAAAGAGAGCGTTTCTCTTCTACTCCACTTAACACTAAACAACTTTCTGCAACAGGCTATGGTCATAACTCAATCAATAAGCTCTAAGCACCATAAAAACCAAACATTATGTTCATGCACCGCCGATTTCTTTATTGAAATCGGTATCAAAAGATAGGCACCTGATAGCCCTACTGGATGGGCCCTTCCTCATGTGACGGCGCCCTCTGGTGCCTGTGATAGTTCCGAGGTAATCTATCGTTTGATGTCAATTTTCACAAAGAAATTGGCCATGGATGAGTGCAATGCTTTTTTTTAGGATGCTTAGAGCCCATAGATTGAGTTATGACCATGAATAGACTACCACAGAAAGTGGCTTAGTGCCATCTTTACATTACTACACTGACCCAAACACCCTCGTGTAAAAAAAGAAAGAAGAAAAAAAAGACATGAAGTTGTTTCTACAATATACAAAACAACGAAGAATCCGCCACTATTTGGACCTGACTGTCACCGCAGGCAAAAACAGTAAAAACAGTAAAAACAAAAACCAATACTTTCTCTTCCACGATATATGCTTTTCGTTCTCCAACCAGACTCAGGGTGGTTTTAAGAAAAGGGTAGAACAGTTCTTGTGTAGGAACAGCGCCGCTAAGGAGGACGGGCTTTGCCATGTCGACGCGACGTCCTCACCGTTCACGCCTGGACAGCTGTGGCGCCTCCGCAAGATCCTTCTCGTCCAGCTGTGCCACCTTCTTCACCTTCTTCTCCACCCGGTTGGGGTTCTCCACCTCGATGAGATGCTCCACCCCTTTCGCCTTTTGCTGGAGGAAGAGAAACTCCATCTGAAGGCACCGCTTCCCCACAAATACCTCACGAGCTTCCCCAATTTCCTTCCTATAAAGAAAAAAAAATTTGTTGGCTATTCTTTAGCCCTTCTCTTAGTCTCCAATTCAGGCGATTCAAGATTTTGCCCAAAATAAGACATCCTCTATGCTTTTTCCTCAAACTTCCAAACATCCCCCATTCAGGTGATTGCAGGTTTTCCCCGGGATAAAACTTCCTCAATGCTTCTTTCCTAGAACTCTACAAGATCCTCATTTCCTCAACAACTGCAGATCATTCTGCAGGCACTCCCTCTCCAAATATTCCCTAGACGCGTCTCGACTTCCTAAGAGTTCCTCCTAAACTTTGCCGAATCTTTCCCGGAAAAAGATCTGCCATTAAATTTCTTCCCCAATTTCTCAGAGGCTCCCCCAAATTTCTACCAAGTCCCTACCTTCCCTAACCACATCATATGTTGGAACAATTCCCTTTATCTTTTTCATCGATCCCAAACGTTCCCCAACTAGCACCCAGCAGGGCCAAGTGCTGTTGATACTCATCCACATAGTTAGATGTTTCATACAAGAATGTTCCAGTGTTAGCTTTTCGTTGATTGCTTCTATATAACATTCTGCAGCTCTACTAGTCCTGCAAAACTATCGATAAATTGGCTATCGATACTATCGATAGTTTCTCCAAAACTATCGATAGTGTCGCAAAACTATAGATAGTTTTTCGATAGATCGACTATCTATAGTTTTTCTACTATCGATAGTCAAATTTCTGGCGACTATCGATACTATCGCTCGTACTATCGATAGTTTTGCACCACTAGTTTAGGCTAGTATTCGCGTGCGCGAGCGAACACAGTTGCCGCACCGCCGCTCGCTTCCCTTCCTCCTCTCTTTGCTCAAACTACCGTCTTGGTCATCACTGAAAGCTGAACCAAAGTTGGGATGGTGAGGGCTTGGGCTAGTTGGTGTCCCATTTGAAAAAAAAAAAAAAATGAATAGAGAAAAAGAGAAGTAGGAGCGACGCAAACTACTAGTGTCGCAAAACTATTAATATTAAACTGTCGACAGTACTACTGTCGAGACCGGTTATAACGAAGTCGGTTATAACGAAATAACGGCTACAGCGAAGCGATCACGATTTCCCATCCCCGTATGCACTTCGTTATAACCGAAGTCGCTTATAACGAAATAGCGGATGTAACGAAGTGATTTCCGATTCCCGTTGACTTTGTTATAACCGATCTCGAGAGCATCGATAGGTTTCCAATAGTCGACTATTGATAGTACTATCAATAGTTTTTCGATAGTCGACTATCGATAGTTTTTCGATAGTCGACTATCGATAGTACTATCGATAGTTTTTCGATAGTCGACTATCGATACCACTATTGATAGGTTTTTTACTATCGATAGTCAGATTTCTGGCGACTATCGATGCTACTAAGCTCTACACCCAATGTGCCAATACCCACAAGGGCCCTCAATGTCTAAAAAATGACAAAGATGAAAAGTGAAAAGTATGCCTACCTGCTCCTCCTCACTAGGTCCCTCCCCTTCGGCGGTCTTGGGCTTCTCGTCCTCTTCCGAGCTCTCCTCCTCGGAGCTGGAACCGTCCTCAGATCCACTCTCGTCATCCCCTCGCCCCTTTGAGCCTGAAAGAGCGATCGGGCCGCGGGTCACACAACTTGTTTGCAGCACTGGATCGGCTGGTACGGCAGTAGCATCCACTGTAGTCGATCATGAAGCAAAACAGAGTATACACCTTTCCACCGGGGCAAAAAATGCTGAGTCACCGGACTGGGGTCAGATTCGCAGCATCCTATATTGCGCAGTAGAGAGGTATTGCGCACGCTCGGAAGGCAAACTGCAGTCCAGTAACCAAAGATGGTGGTGCACAGCAGGCGATTAGTGCAATGGTCTATGCGGAGCGCAAGTTTCGTCTGCTTTCATGGCAGGGGTTGTGGTGACATCAGAACGCCGAGCTGTGATTGGCTCTGATTGAAAGATAGTAGGTGGACCTCAAAGCAAGCTGCCTTCAGGTCTACCTACTATCCATCAGTCAGAGCCTGGCTTTTTGACGTCATCACAAACCCTGCAAAACAAACAGACGAACATGTACCCTGAAATAAACTGCATAGATTTAATAATAATCTAGAGGGAAAGGTAGTCGCATTTCGACCACTTCTGAACGGCGGTGCATAGACACGGGCGTCGGGTGGTCCCGACGGGACCTAGTGCTGGCGACACTTCGATATACACAAAGAAGCAGGAAAACATCACTCGCGAGGTCCGTATTTAGCGTTTCTTGAGCTCCGTTATGTATAAAAATGCTGGCGTCACGATGCGCAAAATGAAATGAAGTTGACGACAAGCGAGAGAACACCGATGTCAGCTCGATATTTTGGGCGTTCTGCTCGCGTCTTACCACCATTTATAGGCTACTACAACAATGGCCTGTGGAGTACGACACGGGGACCCCCGAAGGTTGTCCGAGCCCTACCTTCCACTGGCGGGTCCTCTCTTCCTTTTGCTTCTCGCGTTCGGAGCTCCTCCAAGTTGGTGAAATGCCTACGCTGACCCTTGTGACCACCGCCCCCACGGCTGCTGCCCGACCTGCACAAATCATCAATCAATCAATCAATCGATAGAATGGCCCGTGTAACATGTGTCCTAAGACTTTTTAAGGCAAATAAAGTGACAATCAAAAATAGCCTCGGATTCCTATTGACGAAAGACAATGACTGGCAATAAAAATATTTGTTCTACAAGCACGACACGATCTGGCAGAATTCGACCGAACGAATGTCACCGACGTGAAACCCGCTCTCTCGCAAATACGTACTCCCTTCGCAACGAACTTTGGAAACGTTAGGTCACTATGTCGCAATCAAAATGAAATTTATGAACTTACCCGACTACTAGTGTGGCTGGCTAACAGTGACAAGCACACTCCCACCAAAATATCATAGGTTCTAAGGCGCGAATACATGCAACGTTGTGAACGATCACAAACGACATATGCCTGAATGAATGCCTGGCGGGCATAGTCGTGCCGCCAGCGTTGCATCAGAACATGCGTGTTTTCGTGAACAGCCTAGAGTCTAGCGGTATTTAGTGGGGTTTTTTGTGTTGTTGTTTTTTGTATCAGTTTACCTTACAGCTTACGCGTTAAAATTATATGCGACCGCGTTTGAAGAGGACCATTGTCACGGATAGGCGCCGAAAGCGTGTGGAGCTGCGTGGTGATGGAATGTCGTCGTGGCTACACTTACCTCTTCCCTGGGAGGCATTTTCAGAGTTACCTCGGTGCCTTGAAAAGATTAAAATGGTATTACGAATCGAGGTTAATCTCTAGGCTTATAACGCTAAGGCAACACAAAATGCTCGCCCGAGAACCTCAGTCGCTTGCACGGAACTATGGCGGCGGACAGGGGAAATACTACAGGACGGTTCAATGCAATTGAAAATTGGTCTGCACCGTATTCACAGAGGGCGCTAGTTTCTGATCACTTTGTTTTTAGGAAATCTTTTTGTTCTTTTTGAAAGAAAATTGACATTTGTTGGCTACCGTTTCCAGAAGTGTCTTAAAAATGAAAGTATTCACCAACAAACTTAGTTCGTCTCTTCGAATAAGGAACTTTCGCGCTTATTTCCTTTGTTTTAGATGCGGAGCATCTCTTTCTCAGGTCTATGTCCCATGACGCTCTGCAGCTGCACTCACACTACGCACGCGCAACTCTCCTCCTTCCCTCTCTCCAACAGCTGCGCGCGCGTCAAAACTGTCCGATTCGGCGTGCGGGCCGCCGGAGCGACGTCCGAGGGCAAGGGTTTTCAGCCAGCACCGGGCGACGGACGGGGCCTCCGTCCGGCGACGGCGTGCGTCCAACTTGCCAGATATCGCCGCACGGCTGTCCGATATTCGGAGGGCCGCAGCCAATGGCGAGCGCGGATGGCGCGCGGTCATGTCGTCACGCGGACTTTCGGCCCGGATCGGGCGAGGAGGCGCTTCGTGGTTCGGGGCAGTTCGGGGAAGATGATACCCCCCTTTTACAACGCCTACACGCACACGAGCGTGGCGGTGCGCGTTGAGCGAGATGGACGCCATCGAGTTTTCTCGCGCCCAAAAAAAAAAGCTGCTGATCGCGCGCGCCATAGCAAGCCGGCCTTCAGGGACTCGATCGAGGCCGTCGAAACCCGAATGTACTCCGCTCCACCTCCACGATGGAGAGCGAAGCGGACGCCACGAGCCATTCCAATGCGCCGTGTGAGTGTCACGTCTTCGGGAGAGACGTCGGCAGGCGCGGTGTGCGTAGTTCACGTGATTTGTACGCAGTGCTCTCTTCGCTGGGATGGCTCCAAGGTCCGCTGCGGTCCATCGCGATTAAGTGATGTTGAGCAAGAAAAGTAACCTTCACGGAAAATCTCTACACACGCACACTTTATTAGAATGTAATAAGAGTGCTATGCCTAGTTTTAAAGTCCGCATAACCAAGAAGCGCGAGTGGCAGTATTTTAGTCTTCCTGGGCTAGGTGGCGCGAGCCACCGCCCCGTTATAAATATATATAGCCATTAGCATCTTCATCCATCCATGCGGTAGAGGGATGCCCAAAGCTGGGCGGGAGCCGAACGGAGCGACGCAACGACGCGCGTCAGGAAGCGCTGGCGCGAACCGTTCGCGGTGCGGCGATTCGGAGCAGCCATCTTCCCGACAGTTCGCACGCCGGACCGACAGTTTTGACGCGCATGTGTTTCGCGCTAGAAACGCATGCGCGTCAAAATCATGTCCTGTCCGGCGTTGCGAACTTCTCGGGGAAGATGACGCTGTCGGATCGCCGCACAGGACGGTTCGCGACGCATGGCTTCCGGCGCGTCGTTATGTCGCTCCGTTCAGCTCCGCCCAGCCTTGCGGAATCCCTCTGCCGAAATGGATGGATGAGTGCTTAATGTGCTATATTTATAAGGGTCGGTAGCTCGCGCCACCAGCCTAGAAACAAATACTCCGCTCTCTTTTCGTCTAAACAAAAAATATTTTATATTATTAAAGTGTGCGTGTTCCGTGGTGCACTCTACTCAACATCATATATCGCGATGAACAGCGAACCAGGAGCCATTCCAGCAGCTTACTGCGTACAAATCACGTGACTACGCACACCGCGCGTTGCTGCGGCCTCTCCCGAAGTTGACGTGACACTAACATCGGCACAGGCACGGCTCGTAGCGTACGCTGCTCTCCATCGTGGAGGTGAAACGGCGTACATTCGGGCTTCGACGGCTCCGGCCGGTCCCCGAAGGCCGGCTTGCTATGGCGCGCGGGGAATCAGCAGCTTGTTTTGCGCGCGCGAGAGAGCTCGGTGGCGTCCATCTCCTTCGCCGTGCACCGCCGCATGTGTGCGCGTAGGCGACGGGGGATATCCGCTTCCCCGGGCTGCCCCGAACCGCGAAGCGCCTCCTCGCCCGATCGGTCCGAAAGCCGCGTGGCGCAACGCGCACCCTTCGCGCCATCCGTGCTGATTGGCTGTGGCCCTCCGAAAATCGCACAGCCGTGCGGCGATATCTGCCGGCGATTGGACGCACGCCGGCGGCCGGACGGAAGTCCCCGTCCGACGCTCCGCTGCGACGACAGGCCCTCGCCCTCGGACGTCGTTCCGGCGGTTCGCGCGCCGAATCGGACAGTTTGGACGCATGCGCTTCAGCGCTCTACTCTCTCCGCTCTCTCTCTCTACCAGCTGCGTGCACTGCCGCGTGCGTTCGCTTCTACTCACCGCGCGCGCACGCGCAGCTCACCTCCCTCTATACCCGCGTTTTCACCTCAAGAACCATACTAAAAAAGTCCGGCTCCTCGCGTAGCATTACTAATTTCCCCCTTACGTTGATAATTAAGATATATGTAGGTGAATTTTAGATTAGATATATCGTTATCTTATCAAGACGTACATATTGCAAACGCCAAAAGCATCGCTTTTTCCTCCGACAACCAAATCTCGTAAGAACTACTTCGCGCTGCGTATGAATATTGCGCAAAACTTCCTGTTTTCTTGAGGTGAAAACGGGTATAGTCTCCTCTCCTTCAAGTGCGAAAAAAATAAATAAACGGCGAGCGGCGAGCGTTCTAGTTTTCTGCCGCGAGCCGCGACGAAGGCTCGAGTAGGGGGTTACGCTGGGGCAGTGGCAGTCGGTGGCGCCATCTCTCGACGCCAGCACGCAACTGACTCTTTCCTCGGAACCAACACGATGCTCCGCATCACCCCATGGTTCCCTCGGAAAGATGGTGCAATTTTTTCCTTGAGTGGACGTGCGACTTGATCTTAGTGACTTCGCGCGCTTGAGAATGCAAGCACAAACATAAGCGATTTTTTTTTTTTGGGGGGGGGGGGGGAGGTGGGTTGTGGGGACTGGGATGTATGAAAGGGGTGGGGGCTGAAGCCCCATTAGCCTCCCCCTGGCTACGCCACTGGTTCCCGTCACAAGTTTTTTTTATCTGTCCAGCTATGAAATCGTGTAAAAAAAGAAAAAGAAAACGCTGTCGTTATTTGATTCAATTGATTGTCTACGGTGTTGCCGATCGGCGATCGCATGGTGTCGCATTTAAGTTTTTGAGTGGCAACTCGAGCGCCGGACAGGACAGGTTTTCGGACTCAGCTTTCCGTATTTCCAGCAAAATCCATCTGTGGCGTGGGTCTGTATGTCTCATACATTCGTTTCAGCTTGGGTCCAGACGCAGCCGACGCTACAAGCGCGAGCTCCTGGCTTCCAGCGTCCCTGCCAAGCACGCGCGCTCGTGCAGTAGAGGCACTGTTCAGGGCCACACGCTCGTGCTTCTAGCATCGGCTGCGTCTGGACCCAAGCTGAAACGAAGTATAGACACTGCAGGTTCCCATCTTTTGCCCCTTTCGACAGTGAACTCCAACTCTGGCGCGGCATTCCTGACTGTTAGCCCCAGATCTTTTCCTAACTCTTCCTGAGTGGTGCAAACCAAAATGTCATCAACGTAACGACAAACAATTAAAGCCCACCGTTTCAGATATATTCTCCACAAGAAAATCTAAAACCCTCGAATCTGAATGTTCAAATAGATATCCGATAAAATCTGCGCTACAGCTGAGACAATACACACACCTTCTTTTGTAGAAACTTACGTCCACTACACTCAACTACCGTCGATTGCAGATAGAAGTCTAGAATGTTCAGAAAACTGTCAACCGAAATTCCCCGGAATGCAACTTGACACGATTTTGCTCCAGGTGCTCCTTGGATCGTTTCAGTAGGATTCTCTTCTCCAAGGAGTAGTACTGGTTCTTGATGTCCATAGAAAACACCAACCGATGCCCGCCATGGTGTGCTCTCAAACATTCGATCAGTTACTCCGTATTCCCGAGCGACAAAGTGTTCTCCAAAAACATAACCGTAAAACAGTTTTGTATAAACTCCTACACGAACTTGTGCCAAGTCCCGCCCTCGTCGATCACGGCTCGTAACGGCATGTCGGGTTTGTGGTCTTTTAAGAAAACTTAAATGCTCAACTCCGAACGGCGAGCACCTTTGATTCTGCCTACCATTTGGCAAACTCAGCCTCCATGAGTTCTTTGAAAATCATTCCCTGCACCCTTGTGACCTTTTGATCACTTTCAGTGAAAGGTCTTCCATTGCGCACTTTGTTTTTTTCTCTGAATGTGGGGTCAGGAAGAACAGCAAAACTTCCTGTCTTATCCGTCAACAGATGCTGTAAGTACTTCTCTTTCAGCTCCCTTTCAACCGTACAGACATCCCGAAAGTTCCTTTTCTCCAGTAAGTAATCCTTTTTGAGACGTTCTCATTTTCTTCCTTGTCGTCGTCTGACTTTACCTCAGTCTCGGGTTTTTCTACTAAAATGGTTAAGTAATCCTCTTTCATTAGGTTTTTCATGCGTTCCTGTGTCTGATCAACAAAAGCAGGTCGATCCTCAACATCCATCTTCTCAGCCTCAGGGTGAGAAGCAAGTGCTAAAGTTAGTCAGTGCAGATGAACTGGAATTTACATGCCGCCACTCTTTAACAGCAAAGGCAAATAATGTTGGCATTATCCCCCCCCTCCTTTTTCTTTGTTTATGCAATGCCCTCCAACGAAGGCCTAATAAATAAATGAACGAATGAACTGTTATGCCTGTAAGACAGAATCTGGTTCCTTTATGAAATATTTCGCATTCGGCAGTTACTTCAATTTTACAGATACAAATATATCGCAAAAGTCCAGCCTTACAAAAGTATACAGCACCAACATCAAACGGTGTCACTTGCTCGGCCCCGGAGCAAGTGAAACCGCTTGATGTTGGTATCAGTAGTGTATGGACTAGAAGTGGAGACCCCCTATTTCATCTTATACTTTAGTATAACTCAGAGCAGGTATCATCTTTGAGAAAAACGAGAATTCTAATTGATTCTTTGAATGTATAGTCTGTTTGCCAAGAGGATGAAGCTACCCGTCGCTCCGCCATAGCGAAAACATTTGGCAGATGTAGTTCGTTAGTGATGACGACACGGTTCTTTCCTTTCGAAGCTTCGAAGATTTGAAAGGACCGAAATGGCGATTGCCATGGCAACAAAGACCGAGGTTATGGTCGTCTGTATGTTAGTATAAGTTTGTGGCTACTTCCCCAGGATCCAGTGAATTAGGCGGGATAGAACGCTAAACACGGCAGTCCAAGATTGCGTTCCAGGCACAATACTTATAAGAAAAAATATCAAGACACTTTAGGACCGTTGTTCCAGCAAAGTCCTTGCACCTTACGTCCGGGCGCAGCGGATGCTACGAGCCATCGGAGCCAATCCAAGGCCGTGTGAATGTCACGTGACCTTGGAATGGGGGCACAGCGAAGCGCGGAAAGCATATCACGGAATACGTCCGGTCCACAGAGCGGGATTGGCTAGGATAGCTCGTAGCGTCCGCTGCGTCCAGACTTTTTACCTTAAGGTGAGGACGACCCTAGCGCCGTCTGTCAGTTCGGAATCACACTGACAGATCGTTGTAGCGCGCCGTACCTTTTGAGGTTCTCCAACTGCTCGCTGGCTGGCGCCACCGTCGATTCGTCGAGTAAACACACGCAGGGACCTCGTTATTTCAAAGCATTTTTATTTTACCTCCCCGTAAGAGCGGGCCCTTTGCCCCTCCCATCTACGGAAAAGGATTTTTATTTTTTGTCGCACCAACTGGGGTAAGGATGGTGTATGATACATTAAAATAGATATCTCGTATTCACAGAACAGCAGTGGTGATATTATAGTACACATGTATACTGGTTAGACGGTCGTCACGCGACAACCTAGTTGTTGTTTTTTGTGTTTTATTTCCTAGGGCGGGATCCACGCAGACGACACAGTCACGCATCCTCACAAAAAAAAAAATATCTACGTATACATTGCAGCCATAAGCATATGGGCCCGTTACATTGTTGTTTTCGCAACGTCTATCTATACTTCTAAAGGGCTACTTCAAGTGTCGCGTCTCTCAACGTTTATGTGACCTCGCCAATAAAGTCAAGGTTGGTAACGCGTGAAAAAAAAAGTAATACATCTGTTTCGCCTAAAATGGCAGACTTTGAAGTATCATGGTGTCGCCGAAGACTGAACACATCTGGGTGAATCGTGTGTCTTTTGCAGTATTTTGGTAATCTGCACAGCCTCCTCTACGATCACCGCCAGCTTAAAAAACGCGGGGCGTGGCAATGTCCTGAGCGAGCATTCCCATTGGTTCCTTAGCAGCCAATGAGAATGCAGCATTGGCCGGCAAGACAGCCGAAGTTATCTATCAATCGCGAAGCGAGAAGCGTGAACATTATAAGTTGGGTTCCCTGTTTGCAGGGTTTATTTTTCTTCGACATCGGGTGTGCTTTTTCGGGGCTTATTTTTTCCCCACAGATTCGGGGTTTTTCGGTTTTCACCGATAAAACCGTTACAAGGGGTTAATTTTCGGGGTTTATCGGTATCTACCGAAAACAAGAAACCCTAATATGAGCCATACCCTGCGTTTTTTCAAGCTCTCAAGGACGATACACTCGAACAAACCCAATGCATCCACTTTCTCGCAAATCACTCGGGACAGCCAATCGCTGCAATCCACGCAAGCAGCTCGCCGAATGAGAAAAATACCTTTAGACCCTGAAAACAGTCTCTGCGCTGTAACACTGAACATGACCTAAGCACGCGAAACGTGCTTGAGTCATATATTTTCGGCATCGCGCAAGCGAAAGCAGCCTTGAAGGTTGCTTTCCTTGCTCGGATTGCTGCGTTTGCCTCTGCCAAGGGCTTTGCTAAATATAGACACCCCAGTTGTTGTTGTTGTTGTTTTTAGAGTGATATGTTAAGACGATTTTGTTCATACCTAGGGTTCCGCGTTTTCGGATAAATCTGGAGAGAAAGAAAAATCCGTAGAACTGTCACCGGTGAATTGTCCATCAATTCCGATTTACCCGAAAAGCTTGAAATGCCACTTCAGTTTCATTTGAAATCTCGAACTACTGACAAAAGTGGTTTGCCTTTTAGCTCGTCAAGGTTCCTTCAGAACAACACGTCATATAACCCGGATTTTTTTTTTTGATAATTGGGAACACAGTAAATTAAACTCTCAATTTCAAAGAATTTGGAATTCAAGACAAGTAAACTCCGATAAACTCCGAATTTTCAGCAAAAAACTAAAGTTCGAAAAACAACCCTCCGAATTTCACGAGAAATAAACTCCGAAAACACGGAATCCTATTCATACTCCACGGGAAAGTTTTTCTGTTCGGAAACTGCGCCTTTGCACTCTATCGATTCAAATGAAGGTGTCAATTTTTATTGGTTAACTTGTTTACTCAGGATTGTGTGTTTCATTTCTAAGATGCAATGTTTTGCTCGTTAGAGCGACGTTTCGAAATGTAGCATATATGGTACTTCGGCTCAAACCGACTCCCGAGTCTCGCTCGAGCTAAGAACGAAGATTGAGCATCTCGCACATGGCACGCGCGGGTAGATTAGATATGACTTCAAGTAGCCCTTTAAAATTAAAGACACGATTAGAAGAAAAAGAAAGGGGGGGGGGGGCTAAAAAATAGTCAGGAAAAGTAATCAGCCGACGGGTCTTATCACACACCCTGAGCGGTAACGGAACCAACGACTCAAATGACTAGCTAAGTGTGAATAAAATATGCACGCTATAATATGCAAATGAGTTTGTTCAAGCGCGCTGTAAAGCTGCAGGAAATACATCGAGGAATATCCCTGCAAGTGCGCTTCTCCGTTGCATTTTGGTTTTCTTTGTTTCACACCGAAATTAGCTGGGAGACATGATTTCACTATTAACAAGCTAAGATTTCTAATAAAAACAAAAATGCACCGAAATTAGCTGGGAAAGATGATTTCACTATTAACAAGCTAAGATTTCTAATAAAAAAAAACTAACTTAGCTTTTGCGTGTCAAGACGTTGTAAAAGGTTTTTCACAACGCATCTGATGTTCAAAAAATTTTTCTCGTATAGTCACATTCTATTGCATTCTTATTTTTTTACTTTAGAACGCACAATTAAACAGTGTTCAAAGGCTTACAGTTGAGTTAACATCCGTGGAAAATATAACATTAATGACTTCTATTATGGCACCAATAAAGAAACGGGCTAAGGCCGGGGTCACATTAATTACTCTATTGATATCCCTTGTTTCAATGCTGCATATAACTAAGGAAAGACACATTATTGGAGCTTCTAGTTCCTCACTGGTAGAAACTAACAGACCACTAATTAGCAGAGCGTACTAATAAAGCATTATAAACTAAAGGTATTAAAGAACTTGTTTTTGGAAAACAGCTAAGTAGATTTTTTTTTAATAGCATGCTCCTACAGTACGTTTGAGAATTGTATGTTGCACAGCAGCCTCACTGCGTGTGGGCAGGGATCGACGATCACATCTTAAGCAATTCATAAAACACTTGAACTCACACACATTCACACACACTTTGGACATACATCAGTTCATTCATGCCGAGGTGACATTCACAATACATCTTGTTCCCAGGTAGCTATGTACAACGTCGTCAGAATACCACAGCGCAGTTACGCCATTAGAACAATCTTCTCGCCTATGTACACTAGTCGTACCTCCACTCACTTATCTGTAGAATACTCATATTGACACGGAAGTGTTCGCATGTTACACATCGCAAACAAACGTAATTCTTTGACGTCAACATTTGTAAGTGTTCACTTGCGATAAAGTCGATGCAACAAAAAGACGCAACATGTTTTTTTTCTCGTCCCTTATTTTAGATGATGTTCATTCGTTTGCAACTGTTAATATAACAAAACAGAGCTTACTGCAAATAGTAACAAAACAAATTGATAAATAACAGGATAATGAAAAATATCAGCTACTACGAAATGCTGACGAATGCAGACAAATGCAAATCTTATTGAATAGTCTGTATGCACTAAACTAAAGGCCTGTAAATGCGTTATGAAAAAATTGTAGAAAACTAAGTCTAATAAAGGTGAGTTTGCAGTTACCAATCGTTGTGACCCTGACTGCCAGTTTGAATTAAGATCGGTAGTTTTTGAACCAAGTGAGGACAGTTGACATAATCTTTCGCTAAACAGGGTAGGCATTGTGAAAGTGTCAGAAACGCAAAATGCTGGGCGAATAACAATCAATTCTTGAATTGTTGTTGCACGTTTTGCTTGATGCGCTGCTATAATGCGCAAATGCCATGAAATAATGCATTAGTTAATCCGTTCTGGTCGCTGCTGCTAGCGCAGTACTTGTCACCGTTTGTTTGAAAGAATCTGTAATGACTAAAGCTAAGGAATTCTTTTTTTAACTTTTAAACTGGAGATTAGCAGCTAGCACCTTCTTCAACGGAGTACCTAACTGAAATAGAAATAATGCACCATCGCAGTTCTCCATATGAAACATATTTACGACTGAATGCTATGAGCGAGCAGTTATTGCAGAGAATGACTAAAACTTTCTGACATTGCAGTTCTATGATCTTAGGGGAATTTCGTCGTTTTTCTTTTGTTATCTGGGTGAAACATATTATCCGTGATTTTGATGATTATCCCCTTAAAATTACACGGCGCCGACGCATATCATTTCGTTCTAAATGAAGGAAGTTTAAATCATAAAATAAACCACGAAATAACTTTAGAGAAGAAACTTCAGGTCTGTAAAAAGATCCAGTTAAGTGCGAGCATGACTGCTCACTTTTGCGTTTCAAGCACTGTGTGGGTTTAGAATGCAGCACGAAGTTCCCTGTACCTCATCTATAGACAGCCGCTGAAGTCGTAAAATACTGCAGTGAGAACACCGCAAGATGCAACACCTCCTAGAACCCTGAAGGTTGCTTTCCTTGCTTGGTCAGTCATCGAAGGTTTTGCGGTCCCGGAAAAAAAAACGCTCGCTTCGTTGTCCGTATGCACAGATTCTTGTATTGTCCGGTTGTCCTTATGCACAGATTCTTGTATCGTTATGGTTGTCCTTATACACATATTCACAATGGTGCTGCTGGTCGGGCGCTGACTTGCGAAACTGGTGGAGTGTCTTCCTGCCTGGCCCAGAGAGAGAGAGAGAGGATGGGTGCCAAACCTGGAACAGAAAAATGATTTTCATATAATTTATTTGCTACGCATTTATTCGCTATATTAAGGAGTTCTCGTAGATCGTTTTCGCCGTCCCGTAACGCCTTCCGCAACCCGCTACGATACCCGGAACTCTACAGTCAAGGCTATCCTATCGGTGCGCAGGCGCAGTAGCAACTTCTTCGTTGCGGAGGGCTTAGCGGAGGGAGAAACGCGGTCTACGAAAACTCCCTATTAAGATCAGGAAGGGGTCGGGATTAGCGCAGACGAGATATGCCGGGATGTAAGATAAATTTGAAATTACAAGCTGATTTAATGTAACAACGAAAAGAAGAAGACGAAAAAGACGTCACAAAAATTACTTTATGGCCAACTTTTTTGGACATTCCGTGGAATAAAAAAGTTTTCAAGGAAATATCAAAATTATAATTGATTTGCGTTCTATCATACATTACAGTCCTCGGGAATATTCCGATCTTCTGCAAAGAGACGCAAGAATTTATAATTTCGTGAATGTCGCCTATTGGATTCAATTCAAATAGATTTGTAAAGTCTGGAATAAAAACTATACGGATACAAAAGTTTCATTACTGCATATTGATATTTTATGACTGTCATCTAAAATATTCCCGGGGAACATCGCGATGTCTCTTGTTGTATCCAGTTGAAATTCTCAATTTAGTGCGTGCTCCAAGGCGTTGATGTCCAAGAAAGTTGGGTATGAATCTGAAACAGGGCCTCCCTCGTTGTGATTATTCAAATGTCAATTAAGGAAGCTCTTAGATGCGTGCTTTGATGATTTAGATGACTTCGGTGCTTGGAAATAAACTATTAACATATTGATACAGGTGCAAAGGTATCCGCCACCAACTAAAAATGTAGAAAACAAAAATTTTTTTTTGTGGAATTCGGTATTTTCTTTTTGAGGTTACAATTAATCTTTCGCTGAAGGTGGGTTCCACATTTTTTTCTCCCATTTACATCTGATTGAAGGGTGAATAACAAAATATGCGCCTATAATACAGAAGCACACAAAGCACCTAAAAAAAAAGTCTGAAACAAGAAGATTCGCTACAAACTTTGCTTTCACCTTTTATTATATTTAGTTTAAAAAACCTCTAGACGGATTTCTTCCTAGTCCAAAACAAACAAAAGGGCACTGAAAGCTTCAACCAAGCCACAATAGGCCAGGAAAAGCTATACTCCAAACGAACCGTATTTTTTAAAGGAAATTTTATAATTAAAAAAGAAAAGAGGGAAGAGATCAAGATAGGTGGAAACAAAAAGTGACGTCTTAGTCGAACTCGGACATGTACACATTGCTGAAATAAAGTAACTAAATACCTTTACTCGTTACCCACTCAAAAAGTTTACTAAGTACTTTACTGGTTAATGCCATTGAAAGGGAACGTGTTACCTCAGCTGGAAGAAGCGCGTCATGGTCTCGTTACTCTTGATGTGTCGCTTTTATAAAGCAGTATAGCCGCTTCCAATAGTTGTCGTTCTTAATAATTCCTGCCTTCATAACGCGCCCATTTAGGGATAACTTTGGCTATACTGAGCATACCTTGCGCATATTCTTTTATGGTCTATTTAGCGCGTTTTCTCGTGGCGCAAATTACAAGGGCGATCGGTACAAGTTCCCTCCAGAAGTAACTATAAATACCGTTACACGTTACTTCATCAGACATTACCGAAAACACGTTACTCGTTCTTTCTCTTACAAAAGTCACTAAATACACCGCACAAGTAACGGGTTATTCATAACGCTTTGCGCACAAATCTGGTCGAACTTGGCGCGGGCGGCGACGAGGACAGGACACATCACGTGCGCGTTTCCAGTCTCCGGATGGATGGATAAATGCACACGACTGAACGCTTTGAATTGGGCGGCGTCGTGCGCCACCTACCGTGGGCGACGTCGCCACCGTCGTCTCGTGATTTTCTTTGTTATTCTAGCGTTTTCGGGTAGCGAGGAATAATCTGCACGCGCTATAACAACTTGGTCTCCGTTGTTGGCTGGGGTAAATCTGTTGCGAGTTACAGCTGTAAACGTAAACCGTGAGAAATGATTGCGTAACGACCGACCGAAATGACGTTCAACCACTAGATTTTGCGGGCTTGCGTAAGTCTGGCGAAGATGTAGCCTCACCCGACGCCATGACGGCACGTGATTCACATATGGTAACGATCACGTGACCCATATTGACACAAATCACGTGATCGTCGTAAGACGAATTTGACGAGTTTGACCAAACTGCCGCACTCTGTGCTTTCTGACGTCATGAATTCGTTCTGAGTATTTATTTATTTAGTAGGGTTACGCGAACACCGGACGAATTGAATAGTACTGCGTCACTCATGACCTTCACAGTGGAAGGGCAAGCCACGAAAAGCGGTTTTCTTAATAGTGTTAAAGCTACGAATGAGACCGCCAGGGAAGTGTTAGAAGCGTATGAAATAAATACGCAGGGCGAAACAACTGCGTAAGCGAAACCTCTGTTTACTTGCATTAAAAAACAATAGATTGCCTACTCGGACATGTGTTGATACAAGGGTGATTTGGTTGTTTACTTAATGCTTTCAGTAAATGTGCGGTTGTCAGTTCAGCGCTCGCTCTGTGCACTTCTCTCTCTCCCCATTGTTTTTACCGCCGTTTTATTATTGCTAGGGATGACACGGTCCTATTCGACTGGAACCGGTCACATCTATAGTGTACAGTGAAAGTAAGAAAATCGTTCGATGACCCCTTCAGGCCTGACATCCCTTGGCATCGAGCTGCGCCATTATAAATGGGTTAGATAAGACGTCCCGGCGACGTAGAAACAACGTCACGGACGGACTTTTTGAAGCTCGGAAGTGAACGTGCGTTTTAAACTCGGCGGTGTTCTAGAACGGCCAGCGTGCACGCAGGAAACCGCGCATGAGCTCGGGATGAATGAAACCGAGGCACGCCATAGCTCCGTTATACGCGCGCACCGCGAAAGAGAAGCGACAAAGAATTCGAAACCGGAACAAGTGGAAAGCGGAAGTCGAACGCTGCTGCCCGACGGAAAATGAAAGATGGCTATCGTTTTGTAACTCCATTTCGGCAATCTGGAACGTGGCGCCGACTGCCATCGAACGCTTAAATAAGTAAATACACGAAGTAAGAAAAAAAATGAGAAGAAACTAGGGGAAACGAGCTTTTGCGTGAGCTTCCGGCCTGCCGACGACCAACCTTGTGTTTTGTTACATTCTTTCGTCGTCTCTAATTACCCAAACGCCGTGAGATCGAATTTTCAGTAAGAGTAGAACATTCTATAGACCAACACGCGGTCCTGACGTCACGCAGCTGCGGTGGCGCTGACGATGGCACTGCGCATGCGCAAACGCTTCACTTCCCACGAGTGCGGTTTCTGCGCACGCGCAGTGCCCACACCAGGTGTGGGCAAATGCGGGATTGTTTGTAAACAGCGTGTCGGTCTATATAACATACATGACAGGATGCGAACAGCGGGGTGTCTCTTTCGTATGCCTACAGCAACAGCCTCCTATATACTGACAAGGTGCCTCGCAGATCGCCACGAGACGTGGCCGCCGAAATTCAAAAGGTAGAGCGGCAGACAACGGATGAGAGGAGAGCCACGTGACGGGCGCCCTGCTGCGGCGAGACGCCGAAACACACTTCTCCCGAGCGATGAAACGTCCGCTCGTGCTCCTCGTGTTATTGCTGCCATTATGGTGGCCTCGCTGCTGAGCGCCTACATGTCGGACCACCGAATTTACTTTTTTTTTTCCTCGGCAAGACCAAGTGCCACCAGCATGGCGCAATGAGGTCATGTGCAAGCCACGCATTGTTTCTTGGATCTTAAAATTAGTGGGGTGATGATGATGACACCGAAAGTCATACCACCGGTCACGCGATATGCTGAGATTGTCTCGGCGGCCACAGTAAGCTCTTTCGAAGCCAAAACAAATTGGGCGAGTGGCGAAAACCAGTTAGGAAATATTAAGTGAAAAAGCGACTCGTTGGAAGGGGATAAGGGACAGCTTATCGGGAAGAAGCTGTCTTTTAGCAAAACGTCGGTTGGCACTTTGAGGCTTCCAGTAGGGTTTTTCAAGTACCGCTGGAGCCACGACGCTGTGGTTTGAAGTGGATGATATAATTGCAGCGAAATGATAAACATTAAAGATAAAGAAAAAGCGTAAAAGAGCCTCTTCAATTGGTGTCTAACCGCTCGTGCCACCGGAGAAGCCAGAAGGTGACAACGGTTGAGCAGCCACAAGAAGTTATAGACTGGGGCGTTCTCGGTTATACCCGCTGGTAATCCACGGCGCCCACGAAGATCACCACACGGCGCCCACGAGGATGACCACGTGTCACTGACGTGACGAAGTTCATAAGATAAGAAAATTCCGACGCTCGCGGGTTCGGATCAATTGTGACGATGAGTATCTTTAGACAACCTCACCGAGCCTTTGCACTCTTCCCTCCACACAGCACTAAACCAAAGAGTCCTGCAGACACGATGACGGAATTATTTTCGGACACGCCCGAAGAATGTTTGCAATTCATACATGATTCGAGCATGCATGGCTCCAGACAGTTTTTGCACGATCCACGTGACGAGTTCTGGTTCCTGCGAGGTGCAGTGGGCAAACGCGGGATTGTTCATAAATAGTGTGTTGGTGTATAGACGCCTTGCACACGCGCCAGATTACAGCCGCCATTGCTGACCTTCTCTTGTCTTACCGAGATACCTATGCACTAAAACGGCCGTTGACGAGCCTCCACGAAGGCCAATACTGGGGAGAGGGACATTGTAGAATCTAAAATGGAAATAATTCCTGGCCTTCTACGGGAACGATGGAGCGAAGTAAACGGAATGACAGGAAACCAGCACCGAAGGTCGGTAATGGCGGCGCCCATGCACAGCTGCTGCAAGACTTAGAGATCTCACAAAGAGAGAGGGGCATTCATACCTTCACGGGCGTCCACATCTGGACCTCTCGCAGCGGTGCATCTGGCATCCAGATGACCTGTCGCCTCCAAAAGGCGTAATCGCACACAAGCACACACACACACACCAGAGTCGCGTGGGGTCACACGTGGGCCAGCGTGACCTGAACCTCGGAATGTCCCGACGGCAGCACGAGCGTCCTGGCGTTCTGTCCAGACACGGACACGATCACCGTGTCCTGGTTGATGACCTGCGACGTGTCCGTGGTCTGCACGATCGTCACCGTATTCACGTCGTGGTTCTTCCTGAGCAGTTCGCTCCTCCCCACGTTGCAGGGGGGACTAGGGGTGTCCCGGGTGACCCCCCTGGTGACGTCGTCTTGGGACAGGGTGCTCAGGGTCAGCGACGGGTTCCGGCTGTGCAGGCCGCCGCCGCTTCCCGGGACGCCGTTGCAGGACTCGGTGCACGAGGGAGGGGAGGCCGGACTGACGGTGGCCAGGGTGTCCTGGCTGCAGGACACGTCACCGCCCACGCAGGACCTCAGGATTCCGCCCGCAGAGCTGGTCCGGGACCGGTAGCTGGGAGGTCGGCTCTGTTCCCGTTCTGCCGTCGGGAATGTCAGCGGAGGCCTGGAGGACAAGGACGTGGGAGTGATGAGGGACAAGTTTCAGTTCATGTGGGTATCTCAAATTTATGATTATAATGCAATTAAATGCAAAGGTGCAAGCGAGCTGGACAAGAATGACGAAAATAATCCCTGGAGAAGGGGAACAAAGGACAAACACAAAGCTCCAAACACAGCTAGGTGACTGGTGCGCGACCGAAAAAATCCGCCTGGTCCTGGTATCGAATCAGGACCAGGCGGACGCCGACGCAGCTCTTGTGTCCAACAGATGCTCGGTGTATACGGGACCAAACTATGGCGGATTCGGATCATTGGCACAACAGCCACCAGACGGCGCGCACTTTTGAAAATGGTCTATATATAGGCAACCGACGATAAAAGTATGGTTGAAGTGTCGGGCCACCAGCTACTCGACTTCATGCGATCAAATCCACTGGCTTCTAAAGATGGCTGGCAAGTGACTGGCCACCGGTCACTCGGCTTCTCCAATATAAAAACTCGCAAATGTTTTATACACGCTTTTCGTTTCCTTTTGGTCTCAGTCACGTTGGTTCGGATTCTGTATCTGGTATGCGGGACAAAAAAAAAAATAATAAGACATTTCAACCTGGAATATGCGAGAAAATATAGGTGAGGTTACACAAGAATGTGTGGCATTCGCGTATTTGTTTTTTACGTGAACACCTTCCGACGGTGTGGGGAGAACAAAACGATGTTTTAACGCATACCAGAAGTGACGACATTCAAGGTGGCAGCGCCCTTGTGGAAAATGTGTCGAGTGAAGTGAATGATCCTCCCACCTCTTCCCACTTTAACAAAGCGAATGCTGGCGAGGCGGTCGCCTCCTCTCCAGCGTTCGCCCTGCTAAGGTGGAAAGAGGTGGGAAGAGCCTCCACTATTATACGTACACTACTCGGCCTCTACACAAGGCCAATGGTAATCGAAGGTGTCTAGAAAATGCCTGACCACCGACACTAGCTTACTAGCTGCAGTCTTTGTTCCACTGACGCCCCCTAACCACCCGACTCCATTCGCGTGATAAGCCAAGAGATCCTAAGGTGAAACCTCTTACCTAACTTGGACGCGGTCTTATTCAGTAGGTATGCCGCAAATACCAAGATATGGGACACCTCTGTATGGTTTGAACTTCTTCCTGATAGTAAGATATTTCAAGCGCGGACGACGAGTCTTAGACCCTCAATTTGGATAGGTCATAAATAACGAAAGCCGGAACAAATTAGAGTCGCAGGCAGGTCGTCCGTTAGTAGAAGGACGCAGTCACACCGCCCGTACATCATGGAAAAGACAGTGTCTCCAGACTGTATTTTGTTCGACGCATTGGCAGCGTGACCGCGGCTTTAATCGTCGGCATTCAGCGGCGCCCTCTACGGAACGACAACGATGTATCGGATCGGGCCACGCCTGAACGAACGAGATGGAAACGGGGTACGTGGTCGTTTCCCGTCGAGAAGACCGCGCTACTAAATGCGGACGAATTCACCCGAGCAGGGTACCGGGGCGTGTCGACGTCATCGAACACACCAAGGCGGATCGGTCAAGCAGATGACGCCGGAAGTGACGATCGCACAGCGCGAGTTTCCGGTTGGGTTCGAGACGGCGGAAACGGAAATGAGGCGAGCGTTTCACGTACGTTGCTATATTCGTTATATACGTCTCATCAGTTTTTCTCCTTTTATTTCTTTTTTTGGGGGGGGGGGGGTGAGATAAAGGTCAACTCTTCACGACAGAGTCAGTTCGTAAAGGCTCATCAAAAACTTGCGACTGGTTAGGACCGAGCGCGTCACGACCACTTGTGATCTCTTACGACAAGAGAAACACAATGGCGCCATCTATCAGGTAACCGTGGAACACTAACGATCCCCGTATATCTCCTTTTTCCTTTCTTTTTTTGCACGCGTCATTTATATGTTTTTGGTTTGAACAACTTTTGGCAATGCTATAAAGTACAACTTCTCATAGATAGCCCATACACCTGATCTCGCAAATACTGCAAAACCTTCGCCCTAGTAAAATATAGTTCCTGGGTCACATCACAGATGGCGCCAGCATAGCAATGTGTTAGTTTGTGAGATATCACGAGAGGTCGTAATGCACTTGGTCGTAAGCAGTCGCCAATGTGTAAACGGGCATTTGCTCTTGAACTCGAAGAAGGAATTAGTCATTTTGCATGGTGTACAAATGCGCCATCGCAAAACAATGAGAGGAAATAGACTTTGCGAACAACAAAAACTAATCAGAAGCACAAAAAAAAAATGTTAATCGCAAGTTACAGACTTTTAAGGACAATAGAAGTTATGGGTTTCTCATACGTTATTTCTGCTTGTCAGAGACGTTACTAGATTAAAGGTGAAAGAAAACGAGAATTTAATTCCGCAGAGTTTACCGTATCACATATGATTACAATATTCAAGAGACCTTTCAAAGGAGCATTTCAAAATGAGAAAATGGCGGCCAGCGGTGCTAGCGAATACGTAGAGCAACGAATACCCTCGTGCTCTACGTAGTTAAACAAATAAAATAGCGCGAAAAAGACAAGGAAAAGAAGTATACAGGACAAGCGCTATGTCCTGTATACTTCTTGTCACTGCCTTTTTCGCGCTATTTTATTTGTTTAACTAAGATGAACCAACTAGCCCAACAACGTACCCTACTACTCTACGTAGTGCACTGGAGCAACGGTTGCTTCTATGCACTCTTAACCATGGCTAAGTTCCAAATCTTCTCTAATGGGTCCCATGGCAGCACAGATAGAGCAAGGCTGTGGAGCAAGAAGGGTTTTCTAAGTCAAAAGTACAAGACGGCGAGAATGAAAATATTTGAATGACCAATCACAATTAGGCGAGCCAAGCTCAAACGCTAAGTGCAATTAAGTAGGTTGATAATGAGCCAGCACTGATCAGTGATGAGGAGCTGTTGTGCGCGGTATTCTGTGAACCGTCTAACGACCAAAGAAAAGACGTACCCCCCTCCCCCCCCCCCCCATCCTCTTCCGTCGCAACTGGACGCTGGATCAAGCTTGTTCCTGGGCCGCAGGTGCGAAAATTGCAAATACAGTCGTCAGAGTAAAACGTTGCTCCAGAGGCACATATGGCTTCACAAACATTGCACTCGCAAAAAAAAAAAAAAAAACATCCATACGGTGTTGATTCTTGGTCGGTATCCAGGCGTGCGAAGGCACAGAGACGCAGCACTTCGGCGTGCCAAGGAAGCTTTGATCACGCCACGAGACCGGAGAAACTTGCTTTCGACGAGTTGTGCCTTTTTTCTGCGACACTGCGCTTTCGTAAAAATTTCCACGTGTTCTCAACGGCAAGTCTCACGGCTTACACTGGGCTTTAAAGAACTTCTTCGGCGAATGACGACGAACGAGCAGAAAACGTGTCTTCAGCACGCTGTCGCCAGCCTCTGCAACGCTAGCAAAAACGCGATTTCGCTGCATGCAAGATGGACGTCCGGTGGCCGCACTTGCGCTGCAGCGACCAAGCGAGGATGCGGGATCCGGCAATTATTATAGAGATCAGTGGTCAGAGCAGAGGATGTACGGACGGGCAGAAGCTTACTGGAAAAAAGTTCATTCCCGGAGATCACCTACAATAATGTTCTAGACATGGTCAAGAACGCTGTAAATATAGTACTATTATGGTACAGTACTATTGCCCTATTCTAGCGGGGCGCCCCCTATGGGCGGTGCCGCGAAATTGTTCCACTTCCTGTTGGTAAGGGTCGCTTCTTGCGGCGTTCCCCCGGTGGTATACTTTCGAGACATCGTCGTCGGCGTACCTCGAGAACGCTCGCGTACCAAGCAACGAGCGACGCAAACGGAGAAAATGGGCGCATGGCTGATCCTCGCCGCTGATACGAAAGTCAGGACACGAACACGAACAGGAGAAGCTCGTTGTACGCCGCTCCGTTTGAGTCCTAAGCTGACAGTGCGGTAAGAGTCGAGCACGCTCGCGAGACCAAGAAACCGCCTCCCTTTCATCGGGTGTTGCGCCCGTTGTCGAAACTAAGGAACGCGCTACTGAGATTGGTTACCGTCCACCAAGTGTCACGAAATCCCGTTACCGTTATTTCCAGAATCTATGACGAACGTCACCGCTGCGTTACTTCCGATTTCAGTGTTACTTGGCAGCGGTAAGCCGTGGATACGGACTTCTACAAATATTTGTAGAATATATATTTGTTTTGTTTTTTTCTTAATCGGATTGGAGAAATGATGGCGCGGCGAAGAATATATCATATTTATCCTTATGGGGCCAAAGTTTACGGAATGAGATTATTTTTTTACGAGCTAAAACAACGGCATTAATTATAAGTAATGACGAGTAAGGTAATTTGACAGACGATACCGCAAAAGAGTAACGAAGATACTTTATATACTCCTCAGTAATTTAGATCCCAAACGAGTACCTCACTGCGTTATTGAAAAAAGTAACTCGTTACTAGTAACGTGGTTATTCGTAACACGTTACAAACTCCAACCCTGCTTTCGTCACGTGGTCCCGCTCTCCGCGGGAGGGTAAGAGGCGGGAGAGCGGTGATCACGTGGCGAAAGACGGGCCCACGACTGGTCCACCGAGCACGTGGCTTCCGCAGCGCTGTCAGCCACGGCTGGGAACGGGGTACGGCAGGTATACGCTTCTCAGAAAGCAATTGAGTTCCTCCTCTCTCTCTCTCTCTTTTACTGCGCGCCGTGAGATGCCTACCCTCCGTTTCCTTATTAATGTGTCTGCCTTTGTTTTTGTTTCTCCAACTCTACAAAACGACAGAGTGCACGCGTTGAGTTCCGTGTTCGGAGAATGCAAAACCGAGCAATGCGAGAACTGTTGTCTTTCTCGCAGTGGCAAAATTTGCATTAATATTATTATTATTAACAACAAAGATATGTTTCTCACATCCAGCGATGTGATCGGTCCGAGTCGTTTTGGCGCAGCTCTTCGAGCAGTCAAAATAACTTTTGGAGCCCAAGCGCACACTCTATTCTCGTTCATAGCGCCGCAAATATTACGTTAAGATTCACGTGTTGACCTGTTTGACTAGCCAGAGTCTACTTTCCCTTCTCACGTATGTTCAACCTTTTGTGGTCATCGATTGCACAGCAGGAGCGATTCCCTCGAGCACAAAACTAGCTGTTTAGTTGCGTGTAGAAGCACCAGACACCTACACGCTGACAGGAAGACGACTGATGAAGGACAGCATGAGCTGCGGCGAATTGTTATTTTAGGTACGCAATCCCAATGAATCAATGCTACATTTAATACAATAATTCTGAGTACCTAAATTTGTTTCCTTCAAGTTCTAGAGGTTGTAATAAAACTGGAATTCTTAATTCAGAAAAAAGAAAAACACTTGTCATTTGATTATGAAACGTTAGTTTCATTTTATATCTAGAGCTTCATAACAACAATTGGCTCGTGAACGATTAAAAACAACCCCGCCGAACTCGCTAAGGTTCTTCCCAAGCTTGCACCCACTATTTCTGCTAATTTAGTTATACTTTACTTGCACCTATATAAAAGTGACAACTACACAAAAAGTTGGCATAAAACATTAACCTAAAGAAGAGTTCATATAATTATTTTTGCAATACCGAAGTATCGTCGCTAGACCTAAAATTTGAAGAAAAGATACCGCCAGGATATCGCCGTCCCGTCTCGCTTTGGAGGAATGCTTTCCCTTAGCACGCAGGTGCGCTGCGGCGAAGCAGGACACGCAACATCGCGATGCCCATTCCGCGAATGTCGCTTCGCTGCAGTACCCCAGTGTGAGGTGAGAAGCGCACTCAACGAAACTAACTAACCGCGCCAGAATCACAGACACTCGAACATCAGAACTATTGCGGCACTTCCGAGTATTGTCAGTGTTTGATGCGAAATCAGATCGAGGTGTACTTTATTTGACGTGATGATCTAAAGTTCTGAAATGTCGCACTATCCTATCGTTCCGGCCAAGTTGCGAGTGACTAAGTTGAAATTAAGTTTTTTTGCGCGAGATTTTGGTCCAATGCAGCAAGATGTAGCGGGGTAAGTGCAGTTTGGCGCAGTTATGGCGCAGCATTCAGATGACTGCACGCCACACCCGTGATGTGCCCCTCTGATTCACTGACACACATGCACGCATGCCGCAGTGTCGACAAGCAGCGCCACCACAGTTGCGTGGCGTCAGGACGGCTGAGTTGGTGTACACGTGGCCTGCACTGACGTCACACGAGCGGCCATTCTGGTGGCCATGCTGCGGAACGCGTAATTTGTGCGGCATGCATTTCGTACCATCGAATTTGTTTCCTTTAGGCGATAGCATGTAGGAAGGAGCACCAGCACGGTACGATGACGTCATGTGCAAGCGGTGTTCGTGATAACGCGTTACTTTTTCAGTAACGTAGTAACGGGTTCGTTACATTTTTGAAAACAGTAACGAATACACGTATTTACGTTACTTATTTCGAGTAACCGGTAACGTACTTACATTACTCATTGCATCTTCCCAAAACCAAAAAAAAATTCCATGTGTAATGGCGCAAGTTATTTGAATTCTTGCGTTTTCTTTGCGTTTTTCCTCGTGAGTATTCAGGTGGAACCATAAAAAAGAAAAGGAATTATGTGAGGTAATTATGTTAAGCTACTGCATGAACACAATATTTGTTGAGATATGGCGCACGATCCTGTAACGTCAAAACAGAAAATAATAGTTTCATTAATTTCATTACATTATTAACGTTGACGTTAATAAAGCGTAACGTAGGCTACATTTTATAGGTAACGGTAACGCGTAACACGAAATAAAACTGCAGATAAATATTTATTTTCTTGAAGCCCTGGCTTTTGTTATTCAAAGACAACTTCTATATCGGAATTTCTGCGGTTTTCGCCGATTTTATTATTTAAAAAAAAAACGGTTTGGGAATTAATTTTGGGGATTTATCGGAATTTAACGAAAAACACGGAACCTGTACGGATAAGTTGCGCCCTCCCGGTGACAACGCACGCAGGACGTCGAGCGTCGGGAGATCCGTCACGGACGTAAAGGAGTGCCCTCAGGCAGCTAGCTGCGAGTCCGGGCAACACTGCACCGAGGAAGCGTTTATCGTTGAGCGAGCCACCCACGCGCATCCTCTATACAGGCGCCCACGGACGAGACGGCACGGTTCGAAGCTCAGCCGCATCATACTCTTCTTTTTTTTTATTTTCTTAATCAATCTACGTCATTTATTATTTTTTTTTTTGATCTCAGATCTTCGTGATTGCAGAAGCAGGCAGCGCACGCATCGTGGGACCCGCCTGCCGAGTTTGGCAATGGGGTGGAAGATACGTATACCGCTGGGACCAATCACTAACCGGCCTTCAGACACGTGACCACCCCTGCAACGTTTGACCGCTGACCTGGCCAGTCCTGCAACCAGGCTATAGAGGCGGTACTGCACTGGCTAAATACTACGGCGTAGCGTCGCCATATATCTCAAAGAGAGACCGACCTTACGCAGTCTAAACAAAAATTTGTTTTTTTTTTTCGTTTCCTAAATTTGGATAAGCATTGTACCGGCACGCGGTCGCGTGTCACTAATGCGTGTCATGCAACTAGTCGTATCTGCACGCTGGGTAAATTTCGGATGTACAGCAGAGACACCGGACTGGGGCTGACAGTCTTGCTCGCTGTCTAAACACACGCGCGCGCAACTATTTTATGAACCGGGAAGGTGGCACAGAAGGTGCCAGTGGGCGAGGGAAGTGGTCAATCAAATAGCGAAGGGCACGCGTCGATAGAGGGCGGAGAAAAACAAACAAAAGCAGGCGAGACAAGGCGTGCCACTTCAATCACACCTGGCAGTCACGTGGTACCAAGTAACGCCGCATCCACTGACCTCAATGTTTCCTATTATAATTCAGTAGCGTTTCGCGAGAAGTCGCCGAACCGCCATGCGTAGCAACCAGGTGGAATTTTACGCTTCTTGGGAAAACGTCGCTCGGCCGGCAGGCTATGACGTCAGAAACACAGATAACGACATTTCGTGTACTTGGGTTTACACTCGCGACATCGTCTCTCTGCAGCAACGGCACCGAGCGCTGGAATCAACGGCCTGATTCCCGAAGATATATATGAGAGGTCGGCAGGTCCATCCACCAATCTCACCAGTCAGGGAAGCGTGGGAGCGCACGTAGCACAATCACGTGACTCCAAAGCCGACGATTGATTGGACCTGTCAGCCGACGGCCTCCCACTCCACTGGCAGCTATGTTCGGAGCGCCGTGCTTCGTTCGATAGCAGCTCACGCCGCGTCGGAGCAATACCGCATACGAAGACAAGGCTTCTGCCTTTCCTCATATCACGTCATCACGAGTGGATCCAGGCGACGCAATCTATCTCGCTTTCACGTCGCCGTGAGCGCGTCTTGCATCTTCTCGCAACGAGCGCGACGCGTGCACGCGGCGACGCCAAGACGGGCGCGTCTGCCACTTTGCGGCGTCTCCCAGCGAGCTCCAGCGCGTTTGGCGCTTTGCGGCGGGTCGGGGGTCCACAAACGATGACGTCACGAGCGAGCCTCGTCTTCTAGACGGTATTGGTCGGAGGCGGCTGCGGCGGAGGGCGGTTGTAGCTTGACCCCGAAACCAGTTTGACCGTGCAAGTTGTGTGCGGGCTGCATGCGGGCGAGCTGGCGGAGCATTCGTCGAACCGCTGTCGTTGGGCTTTTGGGAGCTGGCCCTGCCTTGCTTGCCGTCCCTCCTCGATTAGCTATACGCTCTCAAAACCGCACATTGATAATACATCATATAAAAAAATAGTCTGCAACCACTGTCTCAGGCATATGTCTCTTCCTTGTACAACAATTTTGTCACAATTCAATTAGAATAGAAGCGTACATATACGGGGAGTTTAATTTTGATTTCAAGATATATTTAAAAAAAAAATAGGGAGGTGAGAGTTAGACGAGTTTGTCTTCACCGTGTATAGTTATCAGGCTCGGCGGACGTTAGATGAGGAGATAATCGTCACGGTAAACTTGCTATAATTAACTCAAATACTAAAATCTCTTAATTCTCTTTTTGATTATTGGTTTTAGGGGTCATGTTGGAATGGCAGTATTGACGGGAATTACTATCAGAGGCCAGACTAATTTAAAGAAGTTGCGAAAAGGTAATGATTTCTTTAGATATGAAGTAAAAGAGCGCATCAAGCCCTGCCCGCAATGACGCTTAAGAGACGTGACGTAGTCGCCTAGGTCGTCGTAGGCGCACCCAGCAAAGATACGCTGCCGAAATATAAACGACACGATTGGAAAGACGACGTCTCACTCGTCTAAGCGTCTTTGTGGGCACGGCTCGCGACGCTCCTTTTAAGAGACCTTTTTTTTTTAGATTGGGCGAAAACACGCGAAAGTTGATCGATTAATATCTCTAAAAAAGCATTACCTTTGGGCAAATTCGCTATATCGAGCGGGCCTCTAATAGAAAGTGCCGTCAATACTGCAATTCCAACATGACCCCTAAAACCAATAATTAAAAAAAATCATTAACAATACTTAGTTAACTAATCGACTTACCATGACATTATTCGCCCATCTAATGTCCGCCGAGCGGGATAAATACACGGCAAAGACAGAACACGTGTAAGTCAGAAACCTTATAAAAAAAAAAAGATCGAATTAAAAATGAAAAAAAAAATTCTGTATAATGAAACAGACCTGCTTTGAACATGCGTGAGGTGTTCCCGCAGATACTTCTGTTACAGTGTTTTTCTGTCATCCAGTCTGCGGCGATATTGCGTCTTTTTGCACGATGTACATACGTATGAAGAACAGCGTGACCTTGGCTTTAGTGGCGAGGCCGAAAAATATACGTTTAGAGCTACGAGTGAAGTCTACGACGACGACTATGGACGTGACGCAAGCGTACGCGGAACGTCACGCTGGGAGTGTCACATCGCGGACTTTTTTTTCACGCGTATTTGGCAACGAGATGTTTCTCGTGGTTCCTATCCGTGACGTCAGGACCAGGGTTGCCAATCGCGAGCGACATTGTCGACGGCGTGCGTAAAAAGGCGCGGTGGAAGCTCGGGGTCATCGCGTCCAATCAGCCCTGACAGTGCTGCGCATGTCCGTTTATAACGTAGAGTTCCTCATACCCAACACGCCTGTAGAGTGAGCGTTTGGTCGATCGTGACAGGTCGACCACAGCGACGCTTTGTCTGTCGCGCACGTCGTCAATAGTCGCTGGTCAGTTACATAGAAGATCCATCAAACTTGCTGCCGTCTTTCCCGCACAAGCGAAAGCCGGAAAACCTATAGCCTATCCTCGACAAAGTATACGAAGTATTCGAAGCTCGAACGAAGGAACCACAAGAACCGATAGACCACTTCCAAGAATCCCTCCATGCAACACTGGGCGCGTTGCATTCTGGGACTTCTTTGGGCACGACAGCAGTGGCATGGTTTCGATATTGATTGCCCCGTTGACGAAGTAGTTCGTCTCAGCGCTGCATGAGAAGAAGGTCGGCGCTCGTTCGTAATGCAACTATTAATCTTCGTGAGAGCCCCCTGCTGAGCCTCCGTTAAAACACGGACCTTCAGCGGCCGTATAGGACCTGCGCATAGGCTTGGCGAAGAGTAGGAGTAGGGCCTGGCCGCGTCCCGTACCTTTCTGTCAGCCTGCGGCTACCATTCCAGTGTGCAACGTACGTGACCTAGCTCCCGGGTCACGAATAATTTAAGAAACCCATCGAGCAGAAGATGGAACAGGATGACCGGCCCAGGGTACTTCTTCCGTGTGCCTTCATAGTCATGTTTACATGCGCACAAACTCTGCCACGTCGGAAAATTATAAATTTGAGGAAAGCCACGTGTTCGAAGACGCAAGCACTGTATTTGGTCGTGACGGGATGTCGTCAGAGTGAGGTTGGCAAACCGACACTGTGGCCAGGGGCATAGCCTCCTCTCTACTCACAAAACCTGGCAGTTCGACGACGGAGCCATAGAGTGCCCGGTCGCAGATTCGGAGCGCGATGATCTGGTAGCACAGAGCACCAAAAGAGCCATTTCTCGGGGAAGCTGGACGTCAGCGCGCAGCTTTTGCAGCGGCGAGGACCCGAAACACACTTGTTCGCTCGGGAGAAGTCTGTTTCGGCGTCTCGCCGCAGCGAGGCGCCAGTCACGTGGCTCTCCTCTCATCCGTTGTTCTGCCACTCCACCTTTTCACTTTCGGCGGCCGCTTCTCGTGGCGATTTGGCATGGCTTTGTCAGTATAGAGGACCCTATGCCAGGGGTGGCCAAGATGCTTTTGTACGGCACTAGGCTGCTGAGATCGCTTCGATTTTGCAGTTTTCTTTTCCTGTCAATGAGCGAGAAAGTAAGACGTGGAGGGAATAACTGCGCTGTCGGGCGCTCTTGGCCTTTCTTCCGTGGTCCGAGACGCGGTCCGCTCTTCGGAAGAACGGGGTGCGCGCGCAACGCACACCGGTCTCTTCCGCGAGCCGAGGGTTCGTCGACCCGACAGGGTTGCCCCCTCCGGCTTCGGCCACGCACAGACACGCACAGCCTGGACCGTGTGTTCTGCATGGCCGGCCGCACGCCGAGGCTGCAGCGCGCAAGAAAAGCGTCGCAAGCAGCGCGGGAGATCGTGGGGAGATCAGCCGTCCAGAGCACCGGTGCGGAGAATGCTCCAGGAATGAGCTGTTACTCTACCGGCTGTTTCTGCAAAGACTTTCAATCATCCCTTAAACTAAAATGCAAAAAAAAAAAAATTGTGAGTAAATTGGCAGCCATAGCTGACGTCAGGGATTGAAAAAAGGGTACTAATTAGGTAAATAATTACCTAAATTTGCAGATAAACTTTTTTTAATTTGTGAAAATAAATGTATGGTTCCATTGGGACACTTGCTGAGCGTCATCGAAACTCTCTAAATCTGTCAATTTTAGGAGGATTCGAAAACCCGATTGATAAAAATATTATCCGTGCTTTCGCATCGCCAGCCTTGAGTCTGCTGCACGAGTGGAGATGTTGGGCGCAAATTGACCGATTTTGAGCGATTTTTGATGACGCTCCAGAAAATTTCTAATTGGAACGGTATTAATTTTCCCTAATTGAACGGTCAATTCATATATTTTAGGTAGTTATCTCACTAATTAGTATTTCTTCTCTGCAGTCCCTGACATTTACCGTGGCTGCCAGTTTGTTCCCAAAAGGTTTTCCTTTTTCTTTCTTTTTTTCGTACCACCCTATCGGTAGAAATTTTTGAAAGACTTCGCTGAAACAGCCTGCACAGGTACCACTGCAAGCAACATGCGTCGATAGATCCGCATGTTCCGCCGTGACGAGGGTTCCACCACATCGCAGCGTTCTGCAGTGAGCCCCTCGAAAAGAACCACCGTATAAGTTACGAAGTATATAAGGACGGTTGTCGAACAGATTTCGGCCGGCAGGCGGGACATCGCTTTGGCTGCACCGTTCTTCCGAATCGATCCTAATCGCCCGTGACTGCATACGAGCCCAAACCTCGAAACGATCGCGAAGCCGAACCAGCGGCTCCCCCATCATCTGGCCAGTAACGTCGCTTCGAGCCATCGCCATTAACATCCTCTGACAGCTTGACGGGGCGAGCAGTGACGGTCGATAGATAAGACGCTCAATAACTCGGATCCCAAATGTGTCTGGAGGGCGCCTATTTGTATACGAAACAATCGACCCGACCAATCCAGCGAGATTTAATCGCTAGAGGGCTCGTCCGGTATGGACAGTCACGATCCGAGCAACGGCGATATACTCGCAAAAGAGAGTATCTATATAGTTAGTGACATCTAGACTTGTACGGTGCTCATGACAAGTATGTAATCGATTACTTTTGGAGTAATCCCGTGATGATTTGAATATATTCATTAGAAAGTAATCACGACAGTAATCTGATTTCTTTTGGTAGTAATGAAATCGCTCGTGTTCTCTCCCCTTCTTAATGGTGCCATTTGTTTGAGAAAGCTTCCTACAGAGGAATCTAGGAACCAAGTCTTCGGCGGAAGGATGTTTTACCAAGACTGGTGGATATTAAAAAGGCGAGTAGTTCGTAGTTCGATGATTACAGTCCAATAATGGACAGTACGATGGCCCGTTTTCGAACCGGCGGGAAAAATCTGTCGTTTTGAATACCTGAAGTAATCGGAAAAGAATGGTTGCTTTTCTTCAACTAACGGCCAATTACTTTTCATCTCGAGTAATTCAAGAGTAATTGTAACTGCAATCGATTACTTCTTTTAGTAACGTGTACAAGACTGGCCACTCATCGTACAACATAAAGCGACATCCCACACCGAGGGACCAATCATGAAGCGAGAAGCGTTATAAGCCACGCCTCCCTTTCGTTAAGCTGTCAGAGACTGTAGACAGAGTATGCCAGAGTATAGAGCAACCAAAACAAACCTAGCCGACGTTTTTTGTTTCTTTAATCATGAGTTGCGATTGGTTGAACGCGGTAACGAGGCCACCTACCGAAGACGAGATCCAACCGCTGCGTACGTAGTGAACTAACTTTGGAACTACGCCCATCGGGACAAGACTAAACAATGACGCGGCGCTCGGACGACCTAGCCGAACGCTGCGTACAGTTCTGCCTGGGGCTCGTGGTCGCCCGAGGAGGGCTCTTTTGGGCCGCCCCTGCCTGTGTAAACATTCTCCATGCACCATGCATGTGTCTAGCACCTGGTCAGCACAAAGACCGAAGCGCATCAAGCCGGTCAAGCTCGCATCCTCTGACGACTGCTTTTGGGAGAGAGACGGCCTGACGCGTGCATATCGCCAACGCCACTCCGTTTATTGGGCATTTTTTCGTAGACCCTTTTCCCAGCACCGCTTCGCTCTCCGGAACGAAGACGCCACTACTGCGCAAGCGCGGCCCTAGCCTTGCCTGCAGAGTTCCGGATCTCCTAATTGATTGCGGAGAACGTTGCGGGACGGCGGAAACGATCTACGAAAACTCCTGTTCTTAACACTTTTTTTTTTTCACATTACACCGTGCCCCGCGCTCCATCGAGGATTATGACGTAAAGAATCGAGTCCCGCGGGCCTTATGTTGGGAAAACACCGAGTTCTGTACACACCAGCGACGTATATTTCTTAAAAGATCGAGTTAACCTAAAGTGCAAGTGCCGGCCCGAAACCGACCTCCGAGAACCACGCACGAAGTCGGCGGTCCTTGGGCCCATGCACGCAGCAATCACGCGATAAGGCCGACCTCGCGATACCGTACGATCATAACTGTCATCATCATCACCGCCATCAACACCCCACCACCAATACACCGTTCCAAGTAGGTCGATGCAGAAAGGAAAAACACTCTCGAACCAGAGCAGTGCGCCAACGCTCCGCTTACCCTTTCCCTCGATAGCTCGTCTGCTTCACGGAGTGGACTGTTAGAAAGCACGTGCGCAGTGTACGGAGGCATGTTGTTTCGACAATGTTAGACGCCGCTTTGATATTATAGCGTGATTTCGCGCGTGATATGGCCTATGCAAGAAAAGAATCGACCGGGCAGCACTGTGCTGTGATTAGATGTACAAAAAAGAAGAAAAAAAAACGTGAAATAAACGCCGATTCAGTGCGCGAGACCCACGCTGTCAACCAGGATGAATGTGGGTGCGGACCGAAAGGTAAGCGGAGGGCGGCTTAGACATTGAAAAAAGAAAACAGTTGCGTGACTTCTGGTCTACTGATTTAATAACTATTTTTCTTCAGGTGGTAATTGGCAGGCGACGCCTGAGTTGCGGAACGAAAATGCGCCACCAAAATTGAAGCGTCGGGTACGCGTAATTCGATCGTTTTGGTTTTTTTTTAAATTGTCAATTTACCATGAATACGTTAGTGCGAATGGCCGAACGCTTCAATTACTTGCAGAAAATGGAAAACAACAGCAACACCCGCGATGTCCACGCAGCATCGACATCTTTTGGCAGCAAGCTGTCTTTACCTGGTTAACTCAAAACTGAAAAAAAAAAAGAAAAGAAAAGTTGGCATGGCTGCCAACCTTTCTTTTCTTGCTAGGAGAAAGTTTGGGAATGGAAGGAAGACGGAAAGGGGGGGGGGGGTAGTTTTGGTCTGACGCCGCTGTGCACAGCAAGACTGGGCACAGAGCTCAGACTTTGGCTTGGCTTTGTGGTAGACTCTCCAACACGAATATATATATATATATATATATATATATATATATATATATATATATATATATATATATATATATATATATATATATATATATACACAGCCTCGTGTAGTACACGCCGCGGCACAGTTTGTGCACAAATAATTTTCACGCGAGGCGATTACAGAGAGGACATCATATGTGCCAATATTGTGACAGTAGATTCTAAATCAGAAAAAAAATAAACAGATCCATCGCACTTGCTATCTGTACTCGGTATTTATATATCGATTCATATTTAAGTTTGAGGTTTCTACTATTTCAATTAAAGCAGACGTGGCAGCGCACGTCTGAGCCGCTAACCGCGCAGTTTGTTCAAATGTTCCCAGCGCCCCCAAGCTGCGACAACTCGGAGTTCAGCGCAAATTCACATGCCGTAATTCGTGCCATCCTGGCTTCGTTCAATCCTCATTTTCACTAGCGATCCTCAATTTCACTGGCGATCCCCGATTTCGCTAGCGATCGAAACGCCGAGTTCGGTTTGGAAGCGACGACTGCCCCAGAAGCGCGCTAAAAATTACCCACAAAAAACGCCAGGAAAGCAGGATGCACTTTTCCCCATTTCTGGCATACCGATTAAGATAGTGCACGCTTTCCTCCATGGACGAAGACAATGAGCCGAGCGCGCCGAATACGGCAGCCGTGCCGGCAGAAGCAGCTGCGATCGGTGTGACTCGGTGAGCAGGGTAACAGTCCAGTAATGGCGGTCGGTCATTCGGGCGGGTTCAGATTCTCCCAAATGCCCGGATGAGGGTAGGCGGCGCTGCACTCGTTAAAATGGCGCAGGCCAGGAAGCCCAACGGAACGGTGTATAAAGCAACGTCCGATTCCCTACGCGCGACCTTCTCCAAAACAACAGCTGGATTGTGTGGAGTAGCACACAATGAGGCATCTCGGGCCACGCGCAGTCCTGACTACGCAGCACCGGCTCTCCCCTTGTTTCCGGTGGCTGAACAAACGAGACTTTCCAAAGCCCTTCTGACAGTAGACAGAAGCGGGACTCTCCAGTGCGTTGGCCTCCGAAAAGAACAACCACACCCCGTTGTGTTGTGTGCATGTGTGTGTATATGCGTACACATGGACAGGCGTGGGGTGCGTTCATTGGCACAAGTGGCCTGCTAATGCCAGACATCGCAGGAACCGACTCAATTGCGCCGGAAACAACATCCGCTTGGCAGCCGACACGAGTTCACTTTCGAAACTGCTTGTCAGGAGCGTTTTTTTCTTGCTGTAATGCTTTCGTGTTTTTTGCTTGTTTTTTTTAAGCACAGCAAGAAGAGATATTTACGCACCTCGAAGTCCTTGAATCTGTAGACCATGTCAATAATTCTTCGCCTATACTACACGGTGTTCCAACAGGATAATGAAAAATTCTCTGCATGTTCGAAGCACCCTTGCTTCATTCAAGCGCATGTCTGCAGCCAATTTTTGCGTGACCAACCAGAACGAAACGAATACGCATCGAGACAGCGCCTGCAGAGTGTCTTTTTCATGACGTTTTAGCGGTTTGATCGCGGCCGAAGAACCGTCGGTGACAATGGCATTGGCGCTCCAATCTGTTATTGGCTAACGCAGATTATATGACGAATCGAGACTTGGCGTCAAAAGGGCACCATCGTGGTGTTCGTAATGTTTCTGTCTGTGTTTTTCATCGCTAAGCCAATCATAAACAGTACAAGCCTAGTGATTTGCAACCTTTGACGCTGCTTGATTGGTCCCGTTCCCTCGTAGCATCCGCTGCGTCTGGACGGAGAGCGTGAAACGAAGCTATAAGCACGCTTTCGACATGCGCCGACCCGTCGGAGACGCTCAAATTTGTACTATTATAGCGAGACCTGTGTCAGTACGCATTACAAGTAATCAAATTACTTGTAATCGATTGCTTTCTAGAGTAATTTTGTAATCCAGTTGATTACTTCGATTAGGCAGTAATCACAAGATGTAATCTGGTGCACGTCACGGAGTAATAGAACGTTACTTGTAACCATTACCGACGTACACATCCCCCCCCCCCCCCGCACACACCCTTTTTTGTGCTGAAATGACGAAAATGAAATTTGCTTCGTTTTACGGAAAAAAAAGAGAAGATTTTGCGAAGCTGGCAGAAAACGAGGTCAACCTCCTTTGTATGGACAGTTTCGAGAAATGTCCGTTTTGTTTCGAGTTGGGACTGGACTTGGGAAGCCGCAGGAAGCCTTAGTGCGTGACAAATGCTAACTGAGGCGGAGCTTGAGGGAGAAGAAGTAGTAGCTTTGAAGTCCTTCGTTCAAACTAGCCCACTCACCCGCACACACCAGAAAAAAATCCTGCTTAGGTATCTACTCGCAGCCCGTAGGAGAACCAGAACCGAAGAATGTCTAAAGCGGATGCAAAATATAACAAAGCCAGTTCAAATACACGTCAAGACTTCCGTATTTCCCCTGCGTGGTCTTTGTGACAAGCAAGGTTTCGAGGTAGGAAGTATGGTTCCCTTGTTTATGACGCCACCAAAGATGGGGACGTCTTCACACATAAAGTAATCGGAAAAGCTAACGATTACTTTTTAAAGTAATGTCCAATTGACTTTTGGTGTCGAAGTAATCAAGTAATCTAATCGAATACTTTTTAGACACCAGTAATAGTGATGCCAATCGATTACTTTTTTTCAGTAACGTGTACAAGACTGGATTATAGCCTCCTCTATACTGACAAAGCCTGGCAGATCGCCACGAGAAGCGAGCCTGGCAGATAGCCACGAGAAGCAGCCGCCGAAATTGGAAAGGTAGCGCGGCAGACAGCGGAGGAGAAGACAGCCACGTGGCGGGCGCCCCGCTGCGGCGAGACGCCGAAATACACTTGTCCCGCTCGTGCTCTTCGCGTTCCTCGTCGGGTTTGAAAACCATGTTTCAGTACTCGCCGCTGCAAAAGCTGTGCGCTGACTACAGGTTCCCCGCCGAAATGCTCTCTTCCACCAGACCCTCGCGCTCCAAATCTGCGACCAAGGACTCTATGGCTCCGTCGTCGAACTGCCAGGCTTTGTGAGTATAGAGGAGTCTCTGGTACTATACCTAAAACAAGTCCTAACAAGTCCCCTTTTCGCAGCGCCTCCTGGGCAACGCAGGAGGCCTGTAGGTAACTCTTTGCCTTCAATCTGGCTTTTTTGGATGCGCGTTGCGACGGATGCTTGCTATCAAGGACGAAAAGCTCGCACTCGAGGCGGGGGATCTACTGGGCTCTTAACTAGCTAACCGACTCTAGAACCTGGGACAAAGGAAGCAGAGAGGCATCAAAAAGGGACATACAAAGCGACGCCAGATGTGCGTGCGTGCGTGCATGTGTGTGTGTGTGTGTCTGGCTTTGAGTCTGGATATCAGGCTCTCTCTGTGTGACATCTGGCTCTCTGTATCTATCTGTGTTCCTGTATGCGTGCGGGTGCCCCTATTTGTATGTAAAACAGTATGGGCTTCCCTCTTTCTTCGTGCGTCCATTCTGCGAATTCCTTGATCTCAAGTGTCAGTGGTGTTTGTACGCCGCCGCGACTTGTCTCACCCTTGCAACGCTTATGGCGTAAGCGGCATAAAAACGTCAGGTCACTGGGCTGCGCACACAAGTCTGATGTCCTCTCAGAAAACAGCTGTTGCACATGCCCAGAGCGCTTCCACATTCCCGAAGACACAAAGGCGGAATCGCGCAGAAGCTAGGGAACGGTGCATTCATTACAAAATGCGTACGAACGATGGCGAAAAAAAATATTAACGCTGCTTGTTGGGCGAGTTGGTGCTGAAACTTTGAAAACATGGTAGCGCCGTTTGACACGGGCAAGAGGGGAGAACAGAACAGAATAGCGCATTTGGTTGTCCCGTTCTCTCCTCTCGTCCGTGTTAAAAAACGCTACCGTATGTTTTCAAAGATGGGGAAGAAAAAAAAGAAAAGAAGATGGAAAGCAATACACGGAGCGAAGCTATGAATGAGGATGAGGAGATGAAAGCGCAAGCGGAGACCAGGTCAGAACACTGAGCTCTGATTGGAATTATTGAGTCGGTAGGCTGCTCTTTGGCGTCTACCCGCCGTTTAAAAGCGTTCGAACGCGAAACCGCTACAGACGTACGGCGTTCGTTATTATTTGTTTATTTACATATACTGCCGCTTTCTCGTGGACGGAAGGGGGTTTTCAAACTCAGAAGCGAGAAGAAACAGTGGCGTCCCCACGCATCTGTGCCACGAAACAAGAAGGCCCGAAGGGCATCAGCTCGGAACCTCGCGTAGACGACAACGGAGGAGCGTTTCCATCACTCGCTCAAGGACTATACTTCGTTTCAGCTTCCGTCCGAGCGCAGCCAAAGCTACGTGTGGCCGTAGCCAATCACACGCCAGCAATAGGTCACGCGATTTCTCCTGCACTTTTGTATCACCCGCTGCGCCGCTGGTCGTTCGCGCGGTTCGCGCCGCCCGAGCTCGCCGAGTATTTCGTCTGCTACGGGTGTATCAACGGTATCGTCTGCTACAGGTTTAAAAGTGCCCTTTTCACTTTCTGAAATTTAATCACAGGGATGTCAGTCGTAGGCTTGGCCGTTGGCGTCTGTGTCCGGAGCTTTCCACCAGTTCGGCACTTCTGCATGGATTTCGAGATGCAAGTACAACATTGCAAGGTGCACGATGACCCGGCCGTTGATGTTTCCTTTTATTGTCTGGATCCACCAGAACTCGAGGCGCAGTCCTTTCCACCAGCTTCTCGGCGTTCAATGTGACTGGCAGGTAAAGGGGTGCTCTGATTTCGCCGCGTATCGGTGAATTGTAGTGGCCCGGACGCTTTTCTTGTTTACAACACATTCGTGGTACGACGCGGCCGGAGTCTCCTGCCGAATTTGAAAGTAGACATTCATCACGACCTCTCGCGCCTGACGCCCAAACGTGCCTTTGCAAGAGGACGTTTTGAAGCGATCGACTTGGTGAGGAAAGCAGCGAAGCACATGATTCGGCCATTACAAGAACGAAATCACACAGAAAAACCGAGCGCTGCAGCCGTGTTGCGCCAGCGGTTGTACGTGTTCCCACCCTAAATCACGTGCATTTACATATATTAATAAAACATAAACTTCTAATATTTAATTCATTTAGTTGCAAATCATTCTCAGCAGTACACATCTGGAATATTGTGCAATAATCATGCACAAAACAGTTGTTTAAAAAAAAATTACTTTTGCGGACTATTTTGTGGCGCGGCGGAATGCTCTTCTCGAAGTTGCGAACCGTCCCACAGCCTTTGCCTGCGCTCGGACGGAAGCTGAAACGAAGTATAGGAAAAAGAGCGGCTTTCCCGGCGACAGCGTCAGAGAGAGGCAACACGCCCGGACGCCTCGGCGAAGCTGCGCCCGTCAGTCAATTAAAGCACGCCTGATCGCTCATTCGCTCGAGGCTTCGGTAACGCGCGAGTCTGCGCCTCGTTCATGTGCGATCGTAGACATCCTGCACCAGCTGCCGGCTTTTTTCCTGTCATGCACGGCAGGTTCTCCGGGCGAAAACATTATTTCGTCGCTGGTTTTCTTCACTCCCTGGCGACCTTTTCCTGGCGACCTTTCTCCGCCGAGCGTGTTGTTTGCGCAGCGCTCGTCGTCTTTGTCCGACTTGCAATCACTAGCTAAACCAACAACGCACAAAAGAAAAGTTCAGAATCGCGCTGCTAGGTGGCGCAAGCTGCCGCCCGTTACAAAGGGTATAGCGCCATTACCATCCATCCATCCATCGCGGCACTGTGCATGATTTGGTTAGTGGGGGAGCGCCGTGGCGTGACGATAGGCGTTTGGCGCGGCCTGATTGGTTCTATACGGACCGCAAGTTCGTCTGCTTATTGCACGTCAGAACGCCGAACTCTTATTGGCTGATTGAACAAAAAAAAATGGTGGGTAGAGTATGAGGCATCTAGCATCGAGGTCTATCCACTATCCTTCCAATCAGAGCCAATCAAAACTCGGCGTCATCCCTGACGTCACCCCTGCTACCCCTGCGCAAGAAGCGGACTACCTGTCTCCGCATTGGATTGTACCGTGGCGGCTGCGGTCGAACCTGAAATGAAACGGGCTATAAAAAAAGCATTTTTTTTAATTTGTTTTCATTTTTTAGAAGCGTCAACTTAACAAACTACGTCCTGCATTTGTTGAGCTGTCAGCGAAAAACGGATTGCCCAAGAAAACGGACTACCTAATATATGAGCGTCCGCCTAACATAATAATAATAATTAAAAAAAAAGGACTATACGAGGCAAGCTTCGTTACTGTCGAGGCGACCGTTCAATTAGTACAGACTCATTACTCGTAAACGTCATTATAACACCCCGCGGGGTGACGCAAGAGAGAGAGTGAGAAAAAGAAAAGGAGGCGAGGGAACCGAAACGCTTTCGTTTATTGCTTCCTGGTTTTCCTCTCTTTTTTTAACTTTGAAGTTTAGATTGGCGCGGTTAGGAACGGGGCTCTGGAACACTCGACCCGCGGCCCGGATCGATATTCGTGGAAAAACCGCTTCCCCGCGACGGGGCGAGTCTGAAGTTACGAGCGCCCGTCTTCTAAGCTACGTATCCCCTCCCTCGTCGTGGAGTCTTCGTTCTTAATCTTGTTTTAATTTTCTCGCTCTTCCAGCGAAGCGAGCGCGTGTCCAATATCGTTCATAGACGCCGCTGACGAAGACGGGGTACGTATACCGCCTTTCCTCGGTTACAACCAGTACCATTCATAAGACCGAGTTTTCTGTAGACGTTAATCGAAAAGAAAAATAAAAAGTAATCCATTACAATTACTCTTGGTTAAGAAAGTATACAATTAGATTACTTGAAAAGAAAAGTAATTCTGGCCGTTACTTGAAAGAGTAACCGTTACCTTTCCGATTACTTTTCAAAACGACAGATCTTTCTGCCAGTTTGAAAACGGTAGGCCTTTCGTACTGTGTGTACGTTAGGGAGTTTTGGGAAACCGTTTTTACACACCGATACGGTACACTCCTAAAAAAGTCATGTGCGTCTATTTTCACACAACAATTCCTGGAGGGCCTATCACGCGACTTACGGAGGCAGCTCTGAATGCGATGACCGATAGACGCAGATTAGAAACATGCACTCTGAGTTGTGACATTAAGCAATGCAAAACGTCACGCTTGCATTGCTTAATGTCACAACTCTAGACTGCGTTTTTTGGTCCTAAATCATATGTTTCGGTATCGTCATTGACGCTGAGCTGCCTACGTAAGTTGCGGTGATTGGCTCTCACAAGTATTGTATGTGAAAATAGACCTGCACAGGCTTTTGTCCAGCAGAGTGTACGATATGGGCCCTCCGGCACGAACTGCGCATGTGCGAGTCTTCTGGGGTAGCGCATGCGCAGTTCGGACCGGAGGGCCCATATCGTATAAACTATTTGTCTTCTTAATTTACGAAGTAGTAAACTTGTACAAACAAAGAGCGCGTTTAGAAAGAGGAGGGGAAAAAGTACTAACGGTTACGAGTAATTTTAATACTTCCAGAAGTAATCAGATGGCTCTTGCGATTACTACCTAATGAAGGTAATCAAATCGTTACAAAAATTACTAAAATAAGAAGTAGTCGATTACGAGTAATTTGAATATTTTATTTATTTAATATTTATTTAGCCATGCCGCAGACTCTATTGAGTCCAAGCAACAGTACCGTGCAAGCCCGCTCCAGAGTCACTTCGCTCTAAAAAAAGAAAGGTCCGTGAGTTCGTTTCTCCGCAGTACACAGAGATAACCAATCACGGCGAACATATGAAGGATCTCAGCCGATGACGAAGCTAGGAATATGATTGGGCATGAAAGAAAAAAAATGCGAAGCGCGCAGGGACAGTGCACAAGTGAAACGTCATGCTTCGTGTAAAAAAGCAAAATGTGCTTAAAGAAAAAAAGGTTTTGCAAATAGCTGATACCTTGCGCGATGTATTTCTTACAAAAATTTGGCAATGAAACAAAATTTAATGAAGAATTTTTTTTACCCTAGAAGGGTGTACGTTTTGATTAAATGACAAATAACTGACCTCAAATGCACGTACAAGCATCTTGATTCGCCACATAAATGGGGAAATCATAGCGCTCTGCGGGGAGTCACTCACACTCACTATTTCTCGGGCGGGTCAGGAGTCGAGACTGGAGTTTGGCTGTACCCCCGACAGATGGCGGCACGCATCCACCTTGTTGCCCGCAGCTTCCGAGCTGGCTTCCAATAACCGCCTGCCCCTCCCCTCTCCCTCGAGCCGCGAGGCGACATGACGGTGTGATCAAAGGAGCTGTCGAGCTCCGGCGCTCCAGCAGCGACAGCCTATCAGCTCCTCCTACCTTCATCAGGAGTGTCTGCTTTCCCGCATAACAGCAATTCAGAATTTTATACTGGTGCCACTTGTCTTTTCCTCGCCCTTTTTCTCTGTGCAGCGTATTCCAGTTCGTCACAAAGCACCGCAAAGTGTAGTAACCATTTTTTTAGTACCCTTCGATGGCATTATTAAGTTACTCCCCACAGATTTCTGCCTATGTATTTTGCCTCTAATGTAGTCAATCGTCCGCTGAATTTAGTGCAAAATTGACTTCGCGTGACCTATGTGCCAATTCAGGATCCCCGCTAAATTTAGCGGAACATTGACTTTACGTGACCTGTGCAGCAATTCTGGTTCCACGCTAAATTTAGCGGAAAATTAACTTCACGTGACCTAGGCACCAATTCAGGTTCCTCGCTGAATTTAGCGGAATCAGGTTCCCCGCTATATTTAGCGGAAAATTGACTTTCCGCGACCTGTGCACCAATTCAGGTTCCCCGCCAAATTTAGCGGACAAATGACTTCACGTGATTTATGCACCAATTCAGGTTCCCCGCTAAATTTAGCAGAAAATTGACCAATTGAACCGAACACCTCCCCGTGTGTGCAATGATAAATGCTATCGCATTCATAGATAATAATCACCCCTGTGGTTTCTACATTTTCTTTTGTTTTATTTTGTTTTAAATGATAAACGACTTTCAAATATTTTTTTGTAATTTGTTTTGTAGTAAAGAAGATTCCTCATGACAACCAAACGACCGGGGAGAAATCGCCGACTTTCGCGTAAACTCTCGATAGGAGTCACCAGCTCAACCACTGAATTGTATCGTAAATAATTAATATCCACTAATACAAAAAAAAAACGATTGCGTTAAAAAGTAGCGCACATTATTTTCTTCCTTTCTAGTATCCCACTCGCTCTCGGCCGCCCATACGAACACTTCGGTACCGCCCTTCCATACCTGACACTAGAACATCGAAAATGGCATTACCATTTTAACATGACCGAATGTGATTATATGCGAAGTCTAAAGGCAGGCTCACACACTTGCGACCTCTTAGAACCGAGTGCTTTCGAGAGGACACACTGGCGCCATCTATTGGGTAGCAGTGTAAATTTGGCGGTCCGGCATACTTTCCATTTCTCTCGCGTATTATCCTTTCTTTCTTGGCTCGAAAAACGTTTGTCAACGTTATAAAAGAGCCTTTCTTATAAGTATCACGCACATTTGAACTCGGAAATCCCGCAAAACCTCCGCTCTTGTGAAATGCAGTTCCAGGGTCACCGCACAGCATAGATGGCGCCAGCGTGTTCTCTCGTTCTAAGAAATTTTTAAAAAAGTTTCAAAAGGTCTTGTCTCTCCCAATCGTACTCGGTTGCAAGCGTGTGAACGGGCCTTTAAGCACCGTTCACACACTTGCAACCGACTAGACGGAGAGAGACCAGAGCAGTTTTCAAGCCTCTTGCGACATCTTAGGACCGGATGCGCTGCTACGGAGCTGGTCCTAGACGTCGCAAGAAGCTTAAAAACCGGTCTTGCCTCTCTCCGTCCTACTGGTTGCAAGTGTGTAACGGAGCCTTACCCCTCATAAGAAAGCTGACACAGGCTGCTCCACTCTCGAGCTTCTCTCTTTAATTGCTGATCTCAAATCTCGTCGGGAACGTGTCGCCTCGTCGCCACGACGAGGCGACTGTTCCTTCAGTTGTGCTAGACTTTTCTTTCCCTAGGCACATTCCATTGTGTGCCGTAACCGAGAAAACAACGCAGAAGACACGGCGCCGGTCCTCGTCGGCTTCCAAACCGTCGTCTCCACTTCGGCGCTCTCAAATTACCGCCGCGCGCGCCCCAATTTACCCCCTAAGGGGGTACGGCTCGCAGCTATCACACTCTTATTTCAATCCTTAGCACTTTTTTTTATTATTATTATTCCAGCCTCCTCGTTTCGTTTCAGAATAGCTCGAAACAGACATATAAAAGAACAGCCAGGCCGCACTGTGGTACTTTTGTTTTGCCTTTCATTCGTTTGCGATGTGGAGAAATTGTGTTGCGTCGGGGAAACTTTGTATGGTATCGTATTTTTTCGAAAGCCTTACAGTAACTCGATTTGTTACGAGGCGATGAATGGTTTCGTTTAGGTTTCAGAAAGTTGGGTGGTTTCTTTTAGTTCTAAAACTCTGTATGCTTTCGTTTCGTTGTAAAACGTTCTATACTTTCGTTTAGTCCTAAAACGTTGTATGCTTTCGGTAAGTTATGAAACGTTGGTTCACTTCTAAGATGTCTATGCGGAGGGCAAGTTCGTCTGCTTCTCGCGCAGGGGGTAGCGGTGACGTCAGAACGCCGAGCCCTGATTGGCTGATCGCCGGTCCCCTATCTGAGCGTCGTCTGCTCCTTTGCAACGTCGTCTGCTCGCAACGTCGTCTGCGTCTGTCTTACCTTTCCTGCCGACTTTTGCAGAGTGGAGAGGCCAGATTCACGAAACTATCTTACGCCAAAATATGCGTAAGACAAAACTTAAAAACAAATTCGTATTCACGAACCCGAAATTTTCGTAAGTTTTGCGCAGGTTACGACAAAATCCTACGACAGCTCCGAAGCTACGCACTTGTTACAATCAAATCAGCATGGCCGACAGCGTCGCGTTCACGCAACAACCAACGGACGTTTATTTTCTACGTGCGCTTCTCTCGCGTCCCGACTTCAAGCAGCAAGAAAAAAGTAAAAGTACTTGAACCAGACCACGACGAACAAGAACGCTGGATCCACAAACACCGGAAAAGCACCAACGGCCACGATTCCGCAACACCGACCAAGCGAACTCGGCAGATGGGCCTAGCAGCCACTCCGACTCGGTGACCGTCTGCCCACGACCGGCTGGCGTGCTGAACGGAATGTGCCCGCGCGACCGCTTGAACCCTTCCCGTATTATACTGTGATCACTCGACCTCAATTTTAGATTAAGAGGTCAATCTCTTCCTCTTGTCATCTCCTTGTTTTCCGAGGCAACGGTGACTCTCGCCGGTGAAAAAGCGGTGAATATCCGACAGACGGCAGGAAAGGTAAAGGAGCCATTGCTTTGACTAGCAGACGTAAAGCAGACCAACCCGCCGACGCCGTTAAAGAATGAGGAGTCTTGCCGCACACGAAGGGGAGCAAAGAGTATTTGGGAGGGAACATGCGGACGCTCCTCGGTTCTTAGCAAACAAACCTCGGCGTCTCGGTCCCGGACACCTCGCCGGTGAGTCCTTTGACTTCTCTCCTTGATGCGCGTCGTCTAGTTGTTCGACAAAAACAACGAACCCGCTCGAGATTATTTCAACTGCCTTCTCTGAAAGGCGAAGTCGAGCTCGCTCGTAAAGACCTGCACTTCCGAAAGTCGCAGGAAAGGTAAGACAGACGCAGACGACGTTGCGGGCAGACGACGTTGCAAAGGAGCAGACGACGCTCAGATAGGGGACCGCGATCAGCCAATCAGGGCTCGGCGTTCTGACGTCACCGCTACTTCCTTTCTCATGCGCAGAAGACGAAAATGAGCCCACTTGCGGGGCGTATAGTTTTGTTTAGTTCTGAAACATTGCGTGTTTTTGTTTAGTTCTAAAACGCTGGCTCAGTTCTTAGATGTCTAAAGTTTCGTGTAGTTCTGAAACATTGTATGTATTCGGTCAGTTTTGAAACACTGTAAGCTTTCGTTTAGTTCTAAAACCCTGATTCAGTTCTAATACCCTGGTAACACTAACGCTCTCAACTGTCATTAAGCCAACGATCGTTGGCATCTCCTAACTGTCATTGAGCTCAACTAAGTTGTCCGGTGTTACACGGTACATAGGCCTAACAACCCCAGTTGAGATGCGCGTCAAGGGACACAGTTGAAACCGAAACGAAACCAAAACTGATGTCACATTACCTTTTTTTTTTAAAGTGATGCAAATGAATTATATGCACACTTTTCATTCATTATAAACGTTTAAAACAAAATAAAATGAACTTTTTTTGTTTTTAGAGTAAAGAAACGATAATCAGAACGTTTCACACGAATTCAATGCAAGAGAGACATGACGAAAGTCTTATCGGCACCGACATCGCCATGGCACACCTCGCCGAGCTTTGACTTCCGCGACGTGCCGTGATCGTTCTAGTGGCAGCTCTGCATCATACCTCTTCCGACAATATTTGCTGCTACGACACTGTCTAGATACCTCCCCCAATCTTTCGCAATAAGTAGTGCTGCTACGATACTTTCTAGATACCTCCCCCAATCTTCCGCAATAGAAGGTGCTTCGCTGGCGCTGGCCACGGGCGGCGATGCGGCGGACGCCGCCATCTTTAGCTCCATTGGGGCGAACCTCCATCAGTTAACTGAGGTAGGCCAGCTCACTTGAACCCAGCCGATCGCGATTGAGTCAACTGTCGTTGCCTTAATGACAGTTAAGCGTGCTGGTGTAACTAGGCTATAAGATGTATACAGTTTCGTTTCGTTCTCAAGCATTGTATGCTTTCGATTAGTTCTGAAGCACTGTATGCTTTCGCTTGGTTCTGGAAAATTGTATATGCTTTCGTTGAGTTCTGAAGCCTTGATTCAGTTATAGGATGTTTATAGTTTCGGTTAGTTCTGAAACATTGTATGGTTTCGTTCTGAAACATGGTTCAGTTGTAAGACGCCTAAAGTTTCATTTAGTTCTTAAAGGGGTACTCCAACGATTTTATTTAGCTACCCCAGCTAACTATATTTTCGGAATCACCGACCTATACCCTTTCCGGCATGCTAATTAAGTGTCGCGAAATTCAGAATACTTATTGTGAAATCGGCAAGTGAAAATGGTGCCAAAACTAAACTAACTTTCAAATATACCCGGGAAGGCACGGTGTAGGGAAAGGCAGGCTTGCAGGTCGAGCGAGCGGTCTAACTGTGGGATACGCCCGCCGAGCATTTGTATCGTGCAGCTGCGCGGGAGCTGGATCTAGCTTCCAAGGCATTCCAACGCAACGTTTGGAACCAAATCTACTGTCCAAAGTGTGAACCCCTGCCTTCCCCTAACGACACTTTTTCATTGTTGCCAGTAGAGACTTTCACTTTGAAAAACACGGTGAGAACGAAAATTGCAAACTCAATAACTTCGCGAGAAAAAATATATTTAACCGAATATTTGGGTTACTATTTCAGTGATGTTTGTTGGTGCGTTTAGCAAATTTTCGGGCAAATTTGGGACTGCGAGAAGACGTCGGTGTACCCCTTGGCACGTTTTACACGGTGAATCTCGCTTAATTTCGAAATGTTGTCTAGTTCCAAAATGTTGCACGATTTCGATTTCGTTTAGTCAAGAAACACTCATCATGACGTCTAGTTCTAAGACGTGGCACTATCATTTAGTCCTAAAACACTGCATGGTTCCGTTTGGTTATGAAACGTAGAATTTTTGTTGTTGTCCTATAAAGTAGTTTCGCTTTAGATCTGAAACTTTGTAGTTTTTTTTTCGTTCAGTTCCTGAACTTCTGCACAGTGTTGCTTCGTTAAAAAAGGACGTATAGTTTCGTTTCATTAGACTACGAAAAAAAAAAAAAAAACTATGTTGGAAAATACCATTTACTATTTTCACAGAACTGTCCCGAGGTCAGATGTTCCTCATAGAGAACTGGCATTAATTTCACTCGTATATCTACACAATTTGTTTTTAATTTAAGAGAAAAAATGGCAACATTACCTCGAAGGGATGCCGCCTAGCTACAAGTCGTTGAATTAACAGTTGTAGAGGCCAATAAATTGTTTTATACATTGCTTAATCCCACTCTTTCCAACCCTTTCCATGAATCTTATTCACTTCGGCTACAAACGAACTTTAACTGCAGGCACGCAAGAAAGGGCACACTTAAAACTACGCACAGACTTTAAAAAAAAAAGTGTAACTGCGAGGAAGGAAATCTCGAACTTCTAAATTGCTCGTTTAAACTTCCTCAGAACGATCCCGTCCATAAGATATACACGAAACTGACTCAGTATTACGTTGTTTTATCTTTCGTGGCGGAGACTTCTCGGCGGGAGAGTCTCCAGAGATTCTGAAGTTTCAACTTCCCTCAATGACCACGAGTTCCTACCAAGAGTTTATATCATTTTCTTTTTAATATATTTTAAGTTTCTAAATATAGCGCGACCTCATTTTCGGTTATGCTTGAAAAGCGAAGGTCCTTCTTCCAGTTTCATTTTTTTTTGTATGTTCTTTTCCGTTTTGGTGTTATCAAGCAGGTTTTCTCGGATTCTCCGTTTTGTACTTTTGCTCCTAGGTAAGGCAAAACGTTCTTGCGAATGTGTCTTCCTCAGACCGCTGCAGTATGAAAGCTACCTTCAGAATTCTTTAGAATGTTCACTGGATAAAAAGAAGAGCGAAGTGCAAAGAGTCTTCGTGTAGGGAACCATAGAACAAGATATAACGTACAGGAAAAGAAAAAGGCTAAAAGAGGGGGAAGGGGGGGGGGCGGAGAGGAAAGGGGAGTGGAGCTTACACAACATATTGCTGTGTCTAGTTGAATTTCGACTGAACAAACCGACCATTGCGCAAAAAAGCGTGGAAGTAAAAGGAAAGCTTTCAAAATAAACTCCCTCGCGATAAACAGTGTTGCGCAAACGCTGTTCTCGTGAAAAAAGTTCGACGCGTAAAATAAGAAGAAAAAAAAATGGGGAGCAAAAAGTATATTTTACCTCAAAACCAAATTGTTTTTCCTAAAAAAAAAAAGTTAGCTTTTTTTTGGATGGTTAGATTTTTAGAAAACAACAAAATGAAAGAAAAGCATGTAACAAGTAAACTAAAAAAAAAGGTAGCAAATGCGCACCGTTTGCAGTAATACAAAAAAATAAAAAAAACCCGCACCATTGAAAAAGAGTGTCGTTGAAATAAACTCATCCTTGACCAACTCTGGAATGGGAAGGATGCAAAAATCAAAATGAATGCACGCATACACTGTACGTTAGTAACCTATCTCCATTACGCTAAAGGAAGTGGAAAAAAGTAAGCTTTGCAAAGACAGAAATTCCTTCATTATCATTCGAAAGTGAACCGACAAAGCGAAAGCAAAACAACCGAAAATAAGTGTCGGTTTTCCATAAAGCTATAATATTATTATTATTTTTTTGTACACTGTCGAAAACAAAAGGCGCCCCTGGCGTGCTGTGAGCGCCACCCTGACATAGTTAAGAGTCCTCACGAACGACGGACGACTCGAGCGAAAAATACGGCAGCAACGACCAAGACCTGCCTCCCCTCCAGCGTAGGACAAAAGAACACATTACGACAAAAACTCAGGCAAAAACACACGCCAAACAAGCTTCATAAAAGCGCAGCAATTCAAAACAAAACAAGAACACAAAAATTACCATCGTGCCTTCTCTCACGTAACGTGAAGGTGAGGAATGCAGCCACGCCGCACCGAGCACCTTCACGCTCATTTCACGTAGAAAATTCAGCGTGTCGACTCTAAAAACAATAGAAAAAACAAAACAAAAAGAGGAAAAGAAAAAAAAGAAATAATTTCGTGCATGTGTCTAAGTATGCACCGTTACGTTGGGTGTTTGTTTTGGCGGGGGGTTGAATTTGCGTCTTCAGGACATTTCTTTTGTTTCGTGAACAAGAAACAAAAGAAAAGGAAGACGTGATGTCACGACCACACCGTCGTCGTGAGGCTGACGACACCGACATAGCGTAATCTTGCGACGTCGAAAGCTCAAGGTTTTTCTTTTCTTCTTTTCTTTGTGTGAGTGCGTGTGAGTGTGTGTGTGTGTCACGGTGTTTTACTGTTTTGTGTCACGGTTTTTTTTGTTGAGCTACATGTCCTATTTACTTTTTTTTTACGTTATCCTCGGGATGGAGTATTCGAGAAGTAATGACGAATAAACAATGCTCAATTAGTAGGTGGAAAAAAAGTTGGAGAAATTAATATGAGGTCGATGATAGTAGCTACTGTAATACGGCGGTTAAAAATATGTAGGTGCATTAAGAAACGTCATAGATAAAACATCGAATTGCGAAACATTGCAAATGCGAACACTACGAAGAAAATAGTGATAATAAATAATAATAATAATGGTAAGTTATCGAGGGGTGGGGGGGGGGAGGAAGTAAAGAAATTAGAGTTTTTAAATCTGAAAGACACGTTCATCACCCCTCGTCCCTATGTTTGGTTTATTATTTCTGTGTTGAGTTAAATTTAAAGATACACGCGACAGAAACACGATAAAGAAAAAAAAAAAGAGTAGAAAACTGCAAAATGAGAGGAAAACTAGAAATCAGGTATACGCTGATCTTCCAATAAATCCAACAAAATCCGGGAAAAAAAAACTTCAATTTTTGCGCCAAAATTATTTTGAAGACGGAGAGAACCCAGGGGCATAAACTATCAATAAGAATCAGAAAGTAAAATAAAAGAAATAAACTATAAAAGTATGAACAGCGGCTATAAAAGTTCTAAACAAGAAACAGAGAAAACGAGAGAGAGTGAGAGGGTGGGGAAGAAACAACATGGCGACTATATTGATGCTTCTGGATAGAAAGCTGCGGTCACACCCCTCATGCACCACACAAAAAGACAGTCTGCATAACAGATTCGAACGCGAGTCTCAACGCCAGATCCGTGCTTCGAATGCATCGTGGCAACGAGTTCAGGGAGGAAACTTGGCAGTCGGCATTCGAATCACGGATAGTGGGGTGACCCGTGTTTGCAGACTGTCTTTTGTATGATGCACGAGCAGCATGACCGCGCCTTTGAGGGATCCTTCTCGGCATACCTCAAAGTCAAGACTCAAGGCGGGACTTCACGCCCAAACAAAAGAACACACTGATGGCCGACGCATTTCGCACCTGCCACAAGTGCCGAAACTGACCCCGTTCGGAATGACTGATGCGCGACTTTTCGCGAGAGACGCGCGAGGTGCCCCCACACGCGGGCATTCACGCGGAGAACGAGCCGTCAAAACAGCGGCCGACCTAAGTTCGCCAACACGTCCCACAGCGCAAACAAACCGCAAACCAACAAAGCCAAAAAAAGAAAAATCGTTTGGGCGTTTTGAATTAATACTATCTGGTAGACAAGCCCTAGGGGCCCTAATCTACACTGCGGGATCGAGGGATTGGGTCATCGCATGCTGCTGCTGCTGTTGGTCGGTGGCGGGGAGCTGGTCAATCGCAGCAGGTGACGTCATCCGCAGGCCTTGTCTTCTCTGACGTCACGCCGCTTCGGTAGTGTCTGTCTATACACGACGCTTGCGCAGACGCTTCACGCGAATCTGGTCTCTGCGCAGGCGCAGTGCTTACAGCTGGAGGGTGGGCAAACGCGTGCCTGCTCGCAAACAGCGTGACGGTGTGTGCGTACAAGCGCGTGCCCACCTGGTGTGCATGCCGGACCGGTAGGTGGGCGGCGGCGAGACGGGCGACAGGGGCGTGGCGGTGAGCACCACGGGCGCGTGGTGGGTCGGGGCCACCACGCTGGCCGCCACGGGGTGGCCAGGGGCACCACGCTGGGGGCACCGCGGGGCCGCCCCGGTCCAGTAGCAGCAGCCGCAGCCGGTACTCCTGCATCGACGCCTGGTACGAGGGCGGCGGCGGCCCGGTACTGGAACTCCGGGTACAGCATCGCTGTTCCATGCGAGTCGGAAAAAGAAAAGGAGGGAATTAATGCGGGCATCGAGAGTACCTCGCATGTGCGACAGAGCGACTTGAGCGCGGCATTCCCGCGACATATTTGACGACGTCTAGGATATACTTGACAGTAAGGAACGTCAAGCCGCGCTCACACTGCTTATCCACCCTGCAAACGTTATTGAAGCTCGATCATGCTGACAAAAACTGGTAGGCACAGAATGTGCAATAGGCCTTCCAGGAATGAAGGGCGTCTGAACGGCACCGCCTGCCGAAGATTCCATTTCATAACACGTCGTCAGATGGCGCTATATGACTGGAACGGCCAGAGGAACGGCCGCGAAGCGCGCGCGAGCTGATTCACGCGCCGCGCGTGCACCGACACATCGACCCTGGAAAGCTCATGTCGGCAAAGCACTCGGCTCGCAATCTCAAGGTAGTGGGTTCGAATACTGGCGGGGGGACCAAAGTCGGTTTGGTATGGTTCCCTACGCGCGTAATGCTTTTCGGTGTCGGTTTTTTCGCTACAACCGGCCGTTACAACCAAACGTTACAGAATTCCGTGGAAATCGGCTGATAGAACTCAATCTGCGTTAAAGGACCGCCTGTATAGACACTCTTTGTTTGCCTTCCTCGTACGACGATCGTATCGCATCGGTCGTACAAAATCTGACTGCGGACATGTTTGCGGCATGCATTCGTACACGGAGCAAACACGCTTGAAACTTTCTTGAGGCATGTTCGCGGATTATGTTGTCATCAAGTCTTGAACACCGCGTCTTTTGCATGATGTACGGGCAGAGGGACTAGCTTTATGCCACGGAGTGGCAAATACGTCACCGCAGAGACCGTCACATACGTCAGCGTGACGTATTTGGTGCGATGACAAATACGTCCTTGTTAAACGTTGTTTACGCTATACGTCTCAAGCCCGTAACATAGTTTACGCGCGCTACGAGCAGTCAAATATGTCACGGTATACAAGCTGCGAAATACGGTACGGTACAAACTGGCGAATCCGACCAATCTACGCACATATCTCAGCGTGGTATACTTCTGACGAGATAACCAATACGTCATTCTCGAATAATTCACGCTAGGGCCGTCAAATGTGTCCCGGGATGAGCCGTCATTAACGTGATCGAGAAGTATTTGACAAACTCTCAGACAGATCGCTGTCAAACTGAGTTGGGGTTCCTGGATGACGAACAGGCACTATCAAATACGTCATACGCCACGACCAGGCAAGCACACCGGCATAGAGAAATATAGTACTATACGTAAAGAGTGGCCACTCAAGCCGTTTCGCAGCCCAGGAGTTAGGGACTTTACTGGCCGTTAGTAGGCGCAAGAGTGCCACTTATTTGAACATTTGTCAGATATATAATAGTATTAAATAACTTCATTGTATAGAGTAAACTTTAAAAATTATTACGAACTTTGAAAACTTTCAGAAACGACTTCAACGGCTGTGGCTATGGCTGCGGCACGACGGTTGGCTTCGGAGTCGTGGACTTGACGGAGGGCGGATACTTCGGCTGCTTGGTCTGTGTCTCTTGCCTCGTTCTGTGGGTTGAGTTGGTTCCGCGGCTTGTTGTCTCGTGCGGGTTTCTAGTCATTCTTCCGTTGCGGTCATGGTATACGGTATATGTAAAAAGTATTGTGACTGTAGTTTCTTTGTTGACGGACATTTGCATTCGGTCACTGAATTTAGAAGCCACTGGGCCAGTCATATGTGCAAGCGCCTTTCAGCACATGGTCATGTGTGCAAGCGCCTTTCAAGGAACTTGGACGGTAATTTTTTTAAATGCCCTCCATCATATTGCATTTGTCGCTGTAAATCTCGCTGTAATCAGGGGCAGATTTAGAAGGGGGTCCGGATGTCCTGACCCCCTCTTGATTTCTGCATGTGTAAAATTTAGGGCGTAAAACGAAGGAGAGGGGGAGGGGGTTCCTAAACATATGGTACGCTGACCAACACCTGACCCTCCCCTCAGGACGGGTGCAGGAACTTCCTGCATCCGCCCCTGGCTGTAATACAGTGCTTTTTTTTTTCAGTGTACAACTGTTGACGCGTTATTCATACATTTTGCATGTGTATTGTTATTTTTGTAATGTATGAATAACATACATCACTCCTTGTCTTCAGAGTTAATGTTTGTTTTGCTTCTCAAAGTTACAAAAATAAATACTTTTGTGTGTCAAGCCCTGGTGTCGTCCCTTCAAGAGAGTTAGCACAAATGTGAAAATATCCTTTTCGGTGTGCGGTCAGTTTGAATATGTAGCACTGGATGACTTTTCTTCTGCAGTACAATTAAGGTATGCTTATAAAACAATTCTATTTTAAACAAAAACCATGCTAGTTACAATAACACTGACTCGTTAAACTAGAGGGCGCATGCTACTGCCCGATACACAAATACCCCCAGGATTCGCCTTGAATCCATTCATTTATCTTGCAGCGGTAACTGTGTGTATCCATCCAATAAACACTCAACTAGGGACTATACTGGCCGCTGGGTGCGCTCGCTGACGCTGAATTGGGCCGCTGGGGCCTATGGAAGTGTCCGCTCTTTACGTAGTACTATATTTCTCTATGACACCAGTGCGTGACGTAGTTGACACGCTGTGCGCAAGCTGTGTCAATGCATGTCGTGATGCTATAGCACGTCACACACCGTGACAAGGACGTCGCCTGCCTGCCAGGCTACTCGAGCTGGTGGGCTAGCGCACACCAGTTCGTAGCACGTGGAGCGAAAGCTCGCGCTGCAGAACCCAGGGATCCATGGGTTCAATGTTCAATCCCCTACCCTTGACCGTTTCGATCTGGATGAGCATCGTACCGCCGTGTTGTCGTGTACCACTACTGCGTGGTGCACGTTAAAGACCCCAGCCTAGCGGTTGTACCGCACTGGCTAAGCTGCTCATCTACAGCTGAGATACCAGACACCCACTGAGACAGACTAACTTCCGGCTGCATAAACATACACACAACAATTTGCTTCGCGGCCGCTTGGCCACTCCTTCCGTATTGACGGCTCTGTCCACAGGGAGTTTTAGTATATCGTTCCGATACCCACGATAACGGTACCCGATAACGCCATCTTGTGCTTAGTGCAGAGCGTTTTAAGCTTTAGACACCGTGTGGGGAAGTTCGGGGGATATAGCTTTCCTCCGTCGCAGACTGTTTAGAACATTTCTGGATGAGGAAAAGGGTTTCCTAAGTTTTTACAAGGAAGTTCAGACAAGTGGCAACAATGATTTTAAGCAACGAGTTGGCTGTCATGCCGCTACTCTGAACCGTAGCCGATTCAGTGGCTCTAGTCACTACGATTCACAAAAATGACAAAAATGACAAACAAAAAAAAAAGAGAGAGATTTGGGCAAAACCGCAATTATATATGTTGCTGTTTAATTAAGCGATTACTGCAGACATAACTGAAAGAGCCGCGGCCGCTCACGCGTCAATTTTCCGGCTAAATTTAGCGGGCAAACTGAATGTGTGTGTGTAGGTCACGTGACACCAAATCATGTGACGTTATTTTTCCCGCTAAATTTAACGCGGAAACTCATGTTCAAATGGAGTGACAACAATTTTCCCGCTCAATCTAGCAGGGAAACTGGATTTTTGTAAATGTTAGCTGACGTCAACTGGATTCGTGTTGACTTCACGCGACCTTAACACCAATTCAGTTTCCCCGCTAAATTTAGCGAGAGAATGATTTTCCATGACCATGACACGTGACCTATGCACAAATTCAGTTTCCACGTTAGATTTAGCGGGGAAAAGAAACGGCAAGAAACATAGCTCAAAGGGGACTAAAAAAATGCTAATCGCTTTAAAGGTTAATGTATGCCATGTTACCGAATCATAAATATTTAGAACGAAACGATTTTTTTTCTTTTTATATTCGACATTGATAGAACTCTTTGCCCTGAGGCAAAAGCGACGCACGGGAAGATTTCCGAGTTTAAGTCGCGATTTCATCCTAAAGCGAAGTTATATAACGGTCGCCATTGTAAGTTGCAAAACACGGAACCCCAAGTAGACGGTTATATCAGAAAGCAACATCCAAAAAGTGGGTCAATGTATGCCACGTCGAAACGTTGATCTAAACAATTTTGGAATGTAAAAAAAAAAAAAGAAAAAGAACAGTACAGAGCCGAAAGCTCAAATATCATAAAACCCAAGGGAGGAATCCATCTAAAATTGAACGGAAATCGCAATCGGATTCGAATCAGGAGCGCGGAGGACAAAGCGGCATTAAAGTGACCACTAATTTGAAATTCAGAGCGGCTTCTGCGAGTGGGATCCCGTGGACAGTTTCCATGACCATGGGCGCTCTGACGGATTTCGCAGTTGAATTAGCATCTCTGAACAGCTTCACAATAAAAACTAAACCCGCGGTAATGCTGAAATACAACATAAAAAGGAAAACACTGAAAAAAAAACTATTTCGGGGTTTTTTAAATCGGACAGGTCAGAGCGACGGCACATTAATACTTTAGACCCATGTTGTTGTAAAAAAAAGAAAAAATATATAAATTTTTTGGTTTAAATCATGCTTTTCGTGTAAGCTTGTCAAGTTATGAGGCGCTGGAGAAAATCAGCCCTTCTGCGTTAAATCCTATTTCGAACTCTTTGTTGCTCGCGTTCCGCCCATTGAAAAGCATGCGGGAAGGGCCTCGGCACGCAGCTCGTATAGCTGCGCCGCAGTGTTCTTCCGCAGCATAAAGGCCGTCTGCTTTGATCGCCGTCACCATTTCAACGAACGCCGATTTCCCGAACGCCGTCTGCAAGCCAAAGTTTAATAGTTTTGTAATGAGCAGCCGCAGATTGCCGCCGCGAAGCGGCTTGAATGCAGGCGTCAACGCAGGCAGGAGGGTGGGTTAACCCGCTTCCCAGTGACACACGCGCCGTTCAAAAAGGTCATTCAGCGTTCGTTGCCATGGTGACGGCGATGAAAGCAGACGGCCTTTATGCTGCGGAAGAACACTGCGGCGCAGCGATACGAGGTGCGTGCTGAGGCGCTTCCCACATGCTTTTCAATGGGTGGAATGCGAACGAAAAGAGCTCGAAATAAGGACTTAACGCAGAAGGTTGGTTTCCTCCAGCGCCTCATAATTTAACAAGCCTTACGAGCAAAGCGTGTTTTTTTTTTGGCCATTCCCACTCTGTTTTTTTTTTTATTTGTAACATGGGTCTATAAAGTATCAAACTGCCAGTGCGACTTCTGAGTGCGGCTGCATTCTGAGTTTGGGAGCGTGAAAGCATTAAGGGACCATGAAGCGGTAACCACCGGGAGCAAAACGAAGGACATTTCTGATCAGAGACGTCATTATGGCGTCACTGCTGATGTTTTTGTGTCGTGTCCAGTGTCGCGAGTTGCTATCTGCGCCTGTTGCATCGCTTCAGAAAGAAGGCCTTGTCAAAGGCATTTGACGAATTGCAAACATCAGTAATCGCTTCTTGGATGCGAAACCAAAAAAAAATGAAAGCCGTTTACAAATCCCTGTAACGCCGAATTAGAGAGCAGCTCTTGAGGAGGGGAAGGCACTGGGGGGGGGGGGGGGTCACGTGACCTCGGGTTTTGGGGGGGGGGGTAAGGGGGTCACGTGACCTCGGGGGGGGGGGGAGGGTCACGTGACCTTGGGGGGGGGGGGTCACGTGACCTTGCTGTTACGCCGACGGCGACGGCGACGCCGACGCCGCTCAAGCCGGAAACGGGCGCCTAAGAGCTGCGCTTTAAAATAGTGGAGTAGCTTGGGGCGTGTAATCTAAGCGCTATGGACGTTTTATTTTTCTTCCTATAAACCAACGCCTGTCTACAAATACGTTGTGTTCATAGATGATGTCCGTCTGCTTTTGTTTTCTCCCTCCCCTCTGAATATGTATTGGAGTTATAAATGGCAACTGCTTGGTGCGTATGTTTGGACAACGGGAAGTTCAAGTTAGCACCAGTGGGCGTCTGGTGTCTTTGCCGGAGGTGAGAAATTTGGTCGGCGCAGGAGGACTGCTAGCCTAAGGTTTTGAACGTGCATCACGTAGTGGTGACCACACGACCGCACGCCGGTACGATGCTCTTCCAAATCGAGACGGGCACGTGGGGGGGGGGGGGGGGGTGATGGAAACCAAGATCCTTGTGCTCTGCAGCGCGAGCTTTCGCTCCACGTGCTCCGAGCTGGTGTGCGCTAACCCAGTCGGAGTCCCATCGTTCAAAAATTCTTTCGAAGACATTAAATAGTCGTTTCCGTTTTGGGGAGTAAAGAAGAACCTATTACGATCAATTTCCCCGCCAATTTTAGCGGGAGAAAACTGATTTGGTGAATGCCACGCGGCGTCATACAGGTTACGTGACAATAATTTTTTCGCTGAATTTAGCGGGAAATGCTCCGACGGGCGGACAAAATTAAAAAGCAGTTCACGCTTTAAGATTCGAAAGATGGACATCGTCCGTCTTCCAGCGTTGCACAGTTCACTCAAAGCGAAGAACAGGGAAAGCAGGTGTAAAGAGTAAGAGAATAATAAGTATATATATATTTCTTCCCAAAAAAAATTTCTAGACCAAAACCTACTATCAGTCCAACGAGGGACTGATATTACTTTGATATAAACACTGAAGATGCCGTATTCTCTTCAACGACCGAACTAGCCTATTCTCCGAATCGTGGTCGACTCACGGCTCCGAGAATGAAACAGGGCGCTGAGAAGGTATCGAGCCGTGATACATATACGTAGAAGAACAAACCCGCAACGAGAGATTCCTAGTATACCTGCATGCGTGGCTGCCGTGGTCCGATCTATAGGACCTTGCCGAGAAACCGACGGTGACCGCGATTGTGCAAGCCGTAACAAACGGCGCGATTCCAGGAAGAAAAGAGGACCATTTCGCGGTATGTGTACAAGGGATCGATGATAGCGCCACGGTGTGTACCACGGTAATCGAAGATGCGACTTTGAGGGCGATCTGTTCCGATTCGCGGGCCCCGTCGATCGTTGTTTCCCGAAATGAATGCGCGTTTGTCCGAGAAGTCGAGTGTGTATACAGGAGAAGGCCTGCATGGACGTCGTCGTGACGTCATCACTGCGAGGCACCGTTACCTGGAACCTAAACCGGCGGTCACGCTGGTAATGCATCACACAAAAGACAGTCACTGTACGAGAAGTGTTTCTTCCCTGCACGACTTGCACATATACAAAACGTGCCACGTGGTTTAAAGAATACATTTGTACGAAGTAAACAGGCTTCGACCATGCGGAGCCTGTGCAAGATATTTCTCTAATTGTGTCTATAGCGAACATAGTGGTCTCTTGCATGATGTATATATATATATATATATATATATATATATATACGGCAGGTGTCATTTAGGCCTTTCGGGTATTATAATCACCGAAAGAATGAGAACGGCAGATAGGCCTTCCGGTTGTCCCGCCTCCAGACGCGAGGTTCCCACTTTCCCCACGACGTGTCGCCGTCTCGTCGGCTTCGAGCGTGCACGCGCAACCAGAAGCAACACGGAAGGCAAAGAGCGTGTACCCGGGGACGGCCATCCGAAAGAGCCGCTCCGCACTTCTCATTCTTCCGGTCACCAGAGTGCTGCATAGAATTTGCGAGCGTCTTGAGCTCCCCGGCTGCTTACCGCTTGCTTGCAACGACCGCGGAGACGCAGATCCTCACTTCGAAGCTTCGGCAACGATCCACCAGGTGGTGCGTACATAGATCCGACCGTATTTTAATATAACGCGGCGTACCGAATAATTCATCACATTATCGGCTGGATGGGTCGTGGTTTCGTAAATGATCACCATCTATAGCTGCAAATGTGCGGTATATTTCATCGTGGCCAATGGCACAGCAGTCTTCGGTCTCTCGTTTTGTGGGGCGGAGCTCCGCCTTTTTGTGGGCGAGGCGTTTTCTGCAGATCTTTACTCTGCAACGGGATATGTTGTCCCGACAGTGACTGACAGCTGAAGAAATGTAGGGGTGACCTTTGTGTTCACGCGTTTTGCTTCGTGATTGGCTCTTCGACGACCGGATCACCTAATGCTGCAATGTCATTGGCTACGGGTCGATAATTACATGCGCAAAAATCGCCACGCCCACGTCTCTTTTAATAAACTCCGAACAACACCGTTCGAATTTCACGATAAATAAACTCCGAAAACACGAAATCCTATAGGTACAATGGCGGAAGGAAAAAATCAATTCGCACTGCATGGGAGCACGACGCCCGTACTTCGAAAGGCCAAATAATCGAGACTCGCCTGGAAGCAATGTGGCAACCGAGCCTTCTTTGACTTTACTCTGACGACCATCCAGTGACTCCATACGCCAGGACTCCAGCGTGTTTCCGCCACACAGCAGGTGGACTTGGAGCACTCGCACACTCTACACGCAATTTGCCGACTCAAAACAGTTAACAAAGATGGTTGACGGTTGAAGTGGGGTCGGTCCGAAACGGTTCATTTTCGGTCCCGAAGGACCGAACGATTTCGGACTTGGAAACTTACGAGAGCACCGCGAAACCAATCGCGGCAGAACAATGGAATAAATCGATACCTCCAGGTTCTCCCGTTTCTTTAAACGCGGAAAGCGACGCCTGGGGGACCGTTCTTCGATGCCTGTCTCTTTCTCTCTATCTTTCTATCTTTTTTTTTTTTGTCTTTCTTTTAGTTTCCTGTCAATGTGAGGTGTGGGCGGATGTAGAAGTTGAGAAAGAAGCAATTATGGGGATATTAAGAAGTCACCGCTGCCGGGTTTCTCGGCGGAGTATCAGTTTTTCGTGACTTAATTGAGAGTGAAGTGTGACAAAAGAAGGAGGGAAAGCAAGAAGGAATGTAAAAAAAGGAGGACGAACGGAAGCAGGAGTTATGCTCAGAAAGAAGAAGAAAAAAGCGACCTCTATCTTTCAAGTCCTACAATGCATGGAATGTATAAGGAGCGATCGTTTAAACTTGTTTGGAAGACATTAAACGTCAGTACCGTTTTCGCCCGTACAACAAAAAAGAAGAAAAAAAAATACTGTTTAATAATTTTGTTGATAAGTTTAGAGGATAAATTTACCTGACGTGACCTCACATCACGTGACTTCACGTCACGAGACGTCATGGTGCCCCGTGACACAGGAACTTAACTGACACTTCGACTTGACACAGCGAGGTCACGAAACGTAACCGCGTCGTGTGATCTCGAACTTACAGCAACAAGTTTAAGGTCCTTCGCCTCATTTTATTTTATCGTCCGAGTCAATATTGATAATAGTCATGGGCCGAACTTTTGCCGAATCTTGGGATTCGGCAAAGGATTCGGCAAAAAATACATTGTTGCCAGACTTAAAAGTTGATATTTCCTTTTTTCGGGCGAAAGAAGTTTTTAGGTTTTTCTTTTTTAATGCATATTGACATACTTATTACTAAATAAGGCTGATATTCTACAAGATAATTGTATCGGTGTCATTTTTGTGTGTTTACTGGCAATTTTACAGTGACTTTTCGCAGAAGTGGTGTGACGACGAGGTTGGGTAGTAGCGGCCGCAGTCACGATACGCGAGTTTCGGTTTTGAGGCCTCATCAGCGCAAGCCTGCAAGTGTGTACATGGCTAAAATAAAGGCGATAACACTGTGTTCTTACTTTCTCTGCGAGTCACCGTTTCGTGCGCGAAAATGAATGCAACGGCTGCTGAGCCTTCACCAGAAGAGATGACAATATTATTGTAAATATGCATGTTCTTTCGATTTGAGTCACCTGACGCCATCTTTGCATGAAAGTGTGCGTCCCATATTCGCAACGTCTCGTTTTCAACTTTTAAAATGCCGGTTTCTGATGTTAGGACACACGCGGACGTTTAGGAAGATGGGGAGAGTTAGGAATGTCGGATGTGCAACGTCGAGCATGATAGTTCTGTGTTTAGTTTTATGCGGATACATGAAAACCGCGAGATAACGCTAATTAAAAAGCAATAGTATTTTGTTTTGGCACAAACTACTTGTGAGCCGAAAACAGGATTGCTATAATTGCGAGGAGTGCTTTAATGTACTTGTCAGTCAATGCTGCAACTACCTCGTTGCATCACTGGAAAGATCAAATGAAAATCACGTTATCCAGAATGTACCGCATCATTTGTCACTTGCGCAGTGGACTGCGTCAATTCCTGGTCGATCTTCTGTTCTTGAGGCAGAAAATATTGAAGAGAACCACACTCACAAAGGCTGACAAACACACAGTTACCATGTCGCCTACTCCGCACCTCGCCGTAACCGCTGGTAGTACTACACTGTACGATGGTAACCGCACGACCGCACGGCGTCCATTTGCAATCCATGGCCCCGTCGCGTTCTCGCGCGTGAGCGGACGTTTTTCGAATTTTTGCCGAATCTCTGCCGAACCTCCTTTCAAAAGTTCGGCATGTGCCGAACTTTGACGAATCTGAAGTTCGACAGATTCGGTCCATCACTAAATTCGATAATAAAGAATAGAACACATAACAGGACTCCCACACGGCGATTCGTGCAGCTCTGACTTCAGAGATTCCCGGAAACCTCGCATTCTCGGATAGACGACACTTTTCTTTATTTTCTCCGAGCTGCGTCGTCGACCAGCTGCAATAAATCGACCGCGTGAACGCTATCTGCTCGGCTCCGCGAAAGAGGCGGCCAGCCCCGCTGTTGAGTCACCTTTCCTGCAGTGCACGGCTGCTACCGCCTGCGAGCTGCGACGAGACGACTGCTGCTGTGGTTGACGCACCTCAGCGGTCGATAGCGGCGGGTTAACGATTAGCGCTTCTCCGTAACTAGCTGCACACCGCATTTGGGGCGGCTGGAAACAGTTGCGAAAGCGCTCGAGTTGGCCTAGTTAGAGTTAATGGAACCGCGAAACGAGGTATTGTTTTTGTCGTTCTTGTCTAACGCTTTTGCAATTACTTCTGCGCTTTGAATAACCCCAGTGGTGAAAACGAACCCTGCTTACATATGAAGCACAAAACATGATTTCGCTTTTCTTTTTATTATATGTAAGTTTTAACAGTGGTTCTAACTATAGGGTGTCTGCAATGAATAATAGCGCTGTAAAACCAGTTTAAAAAATCGGTGGCTGCAGATAGAAAGCCCAAACTTTCGCCAAATGTGCATTTATGCGCTGCATTTTACCTATTGAACCTTCAAGGCGAACCTCACTTCTTGTAACTATATGAGACCTGCCAACTTAACAGGAACTTAGCAGCGAATGTGCTAGCCAGACGACGGATTCAGGGGAGTTTTAACTGGTGGCTCCATCTCACGATGAGCCGAGCGAGCAGACGGCGCATTCTGTTTGCTCGCTGCGCCTATCGGGAGATGGCGCCACAAGTTAGACGACCATCACCAATTCTGTCGCCTAAAAAAATTGGGGTGTGTGGACGACTTGTCTTCCAGTAGTAGAGGAGACATTTAGCCAGTGCACTACAACCGCTAGCCTGGGGTCTTTAACTGCACCACGCAGTAGTGATACACGACCGCACGCCGGTACGATGCTCATCCAGGTCGAAACGGGCAGGGGTGGGGATTGAACTCGGTCGTCTCTTAGCATCTCCTGTCAACCCCCCCCTCACCTCCCTCCCTCCCTCCCGCAGGTTGATTGGCCCCGTTTCGGACAGAAAAGGAGTTTCGCCTCGATAGATATCCACATTCGGTGGAAGTTTATGTTTTCTGTGTGCAGGCGTCCATTTTTCCGGCCCTCATTACGGCGGTGAGATCTACTCACGACACCCAATATGGTAAATAAAAAAAATAAACAAAACTAATTAGATTGCTAGGGTAGTTAGTAAAAGTAGTTGTTAAATTGTACACAAAAGTCGCTGTTGTTATAATCGTCGCTGTTTTTATAATCTTTTATAATCAACTACGGTAGTGGGCAGGGCATGACAGAAATTGAGATGATTACACTCTTGTCTCTCAGTAACGCTTTCGACCGAATGAAGCAAACTGACTCTCGGCCGCATGAACACCCATATAATTTATAACACTGTTTTTTGTTCCGTTCATTCTCATATTGTCCATTCCACCATGTTGACGAACAGCGTTCACACCTTTCTAAAATTGTTTACGTGCGGACAATTAGCAGTGGCGTAGTTTTTGGGGAGGGTGAAACGCACAAACATGGCGATGGCTCCGTCGACGGCAGAACTCACTGACTATTAGGGCAGTAGAAAATCCACGGTTACTATTAGCTTTTTTCCCTTTCGGAGTCATCCAAGAGGCATCTACTGGGACCATTTCAACCTTCCATGGGTCGACCTCTCGAACGCTGGTTCGTCTGCACTCCAAATGAAGACCGGTACGTACAAAAATCGAGTATCAGACGATGCTCCTTTGTGTCGCCGTTTACTCCAGCAGACTTGGTCGATCGCTACCAGAACAGGAGCGAGCTAGAAAACACCGTCTTCCACCCATGGAAAGACATAATGCGAAAATTCATCGTGGCATCCGCCGAGATTTCGAGCCGCAAGCACGGCCCTGGAAATCGCCTCACGCACAAACCAAGGTGTTCGTTGGTCTTCCACTCACCGGCGTACGGGTGGTTGGGCCGTCCGTAGGGCGGGACCCTGGGCACGAACCTCCGGTTGGGTTCGTCTGGCCTGAGCCCCAGCATGGCCCGACACGAGGGCGCCTCGTGGGAGGTGAGCCGCCACGCGATGCCGCTCACCGTGATCAGCACGATGCCCACGCCTGCGAGGAGGAGGAGGAAAGGGTTAGCGTCACGTGAACGCGAAATACGTGGCTGGTTATTTAGGATTCCGTGTTTTCAGCAGCTGCGCATGAGTAAAGCCCCTCGATGTAATTACGTTGTGCATGAGTGCTGCCCTAACCGACCTTCAGTTTCTGTTTCCTCTAGTTCCGTTTATACTTCACTTCATCATTACCATATAGTAGGACAGCTTAGTGCCATTTAAAATTCTACCGTGTCCTTCTCCGCAGGATTGGCATTTGTGTGGCTGCAACCTGACGCGTCTCTAAAGCGTCCATTTATCGTGAAATTCGGAGGGTGTTTTTCGGAGTTTATCTTTCGCCGAAAATTCTGGGTTTATCGGAGTTTATTTTTGCTGGATTCCGATTTCTCTGAAATTAGGAGCTTATTTTACTGTGTTCCCAAATGTTTTAATTCAAAAACAAAAAAAGGGGAAAAACAATGTCCGGGTACTATAATCCGTTTTCCTGAAGGAACCTTGATGGGCTAAAAGACATAGCCTTTATTTATTTTTTGTTCAGTAGTTCGAGATTTTACAGGCAACTGATCAGTGGCATTTTCTCAGGACAACTCACCTTGTCCTCTAATCAAATTTATTCTTTGAGAGGTATCTTTTTTTCCTTTTTGTTTTGTTGTTGTGACCTTGAAATTTGGAGCTTTTCGGGTAAATCCGAACTGACGGAAAAGTTACCGGCGCGTGTTGTTCATATTTTTTCAACGCGGAACCCTCCTCATTATGTTCATGTTTCTTGCTTCGTGATTGGCGCTTCGGTTTTCTTATCGAATATTGCGGCGATTTCATTGGCTGCGGAACAGTAACAAGATGACTCGCCACGCCCCCGCGTTCCTTAAGTTGTCGGCAGTTCTAGTGGCGTGTACACACCGGACAAACGAAAACGGCCAAGAGACTCTTCGACAAGCGAAAGCGTGACATTAAAACTCAGACTCGAATAATGTTAACGACAACATTATGCCAATATTGCATCACGTGGATAGTGCACTGTCGCAGTGCGGAAAAAACTAAAGTAAAATCCACCCGTTTTTTTGTTTTCTTCTTTTGTTTTGGTTGTGGTGTGCCCGTTATTGGAAACAAGGAGGGAAATAGCGTTACTCTTTAAGGCCTGTTCACACTCTTGCGACCGAGTAAGACCGAGAGAGACCGGTTTTTAAGCCTCTTGCGATGTCTTAGGACCAGCTCCGCTGCAGCGGAGCTGGTCCTAAGACGTCGCAAGAGGCTTAAAACCGGTCCTGGTCTCTCTCGGTCTTACTCGGTCGCAAGAGTGTGAACGGCGCTTAAGATCGTCAAAACGTAACGCGTTAATGAGATTCGTTACCGTCCTCTAAATGCAACCAAATACTGTTACCTTTACTTTCAATAACTAACGAGCGTTACTTTCGCGTTACTTCAGATATTAATATTATTCGGCAGCAATATGCCGCGGATACAAACTTCGGGGACAATTAAGTTTTACACAGGAATTTCGTAGAGTTTTTTTATATATTTATTTGATCAAGATTGTTACCCCCAACCCCAAAGTTTTGTTCGTCCGTCCGTCCGCACATCTCCCGCCAAATTTAGATGGGGAAATCGATATCACGAGACCTATTGGCGGCGTGCGCGAACTACAGGGGCGCTTCTCTAGCTATCATCATCATCCTTTGTGACGTCACGGGTAGGACACACCGCGCAGATCTTGGATCCCTCGGCTTGTCAGCTCGCTTCATGCGCTCTTTTGGGTGACGCGCAGCAAAACCTGCTTCACGCGTTGTGTTTATTTGGTGACGTTTATAGTACGACATTTTACCAAACCTTGAAAGTTGAAACCGTGGCACGAGTAGTCGTGCTAACAAACACTTTTTGGCGCTGAGGTGTCGAAGCGCTGAGATGGTGGTGTGCTGTTCTCTAGCCCAGTACGAAAAGCTGGATGATAAAAATAGAATATCCAGCGCTTTATCACACTACAACATCTACCACGGCGAAGAGCGTGTATTTTTTTTAAATTATTATTATGATTCGGACAAAGTAAAACTAGGAAAGGAATGTCTCATCAAATTGAAAACAGGAAAGCGAAATTCGAGAACCTCTTGCGTGTGTAATAAACCAGTAAACAAACATTTCCTCAAAATAACTGGCAGAAAGAAGTGGGTGGCTGTCTTCGGGAGTCGTTTCAATTAACTCCCTGCTATATTCACCCGGTTCACGCGAAACGTGCGAGACCTCCCCGCAATCAAAGTCTTAATCGGTGCCTATTCTTTCTTTTTAATTCTGACTGTAGTTGGTGTTGTGGCGTAGAAAATATCATTTCCCGCTTTGAAAAGTTTACAGAATTAAAATGAAAACAAAAACAATAATAATAAGAATCAATGAGTAGCGTAATTTGATAGACGATACTGTAAAATACTTACAAAAATACTTTACATCGTTAGTCATTTGTTATTGCGTTACTGAAAGAAAGTGACGCGTTACACTGACATCACTACGGTTAACCCGTTACACCCAACGCTATATTTAGACGCACGCGACCTTGGTACTATCGTGGACGGGGGACGGCGCCAAAAGCTGCTTCCTCCGCCAGGGCGGAAAGTGATCGGATTCTGGCGAACTCCGGAAGCAGCCGTCCATTAGGAAAAGAGAACGCGCGAAGGTACGCGAGGAGGATTGCCAACGCCTGAGAATTATCGGCGTCGGGGAGAAAAAAAAAAAACAGGTAGGTCATACACACGCTCGCGTCCCACGCGCTTTGGCCACGGGCGGCTAATTTATGGAGATACAAGCTGGTTCGAAAAAGAAAAAAAAAAAAAGTGAACAGTCCCTTTATTGTTGCAAAAATACTCGACGTATCGCCGAAAGACGTCTCCTCCTAATCGTAGACGTTTAGCGGCGAGGGTAAGGTGCCAATGTTTCGGAACTTGCCGTTATCTGATTCGAAAGTTATAAGCGATTGTCGGAAACTTGCCAATGAGAAAGTGGCGGGGCCAACGTGGACCGCGAAAGCACTGGGATGAATGGCGTCTGCCACCGGGTAACGGTTCCCATTCTCTCATTGAAAAGTTTTGAAAGTTTCTTGCAACACTCGAATAAGACAATGTTAACCTCCTAAATCTTTTGGCGTATGGTTCTAACCGCTAGCGCTACTCTAGGATGGACACTGCAGTTTTTGGGCGACGCGACGTTCATTTTTGCGGTGAAGAAAACAGGGCACACTTGTCTCCCAAACACTCTGTATATTACAGACAACGTCAGAGGAAACGACCCGGCTTATCTGGCTTATCAGAAACGGATAATTCTACGACCGGATAAGACGCCTGTGGAATTATCGGGCTCCCAGATCTGCTGTACACGTTTATTGAGTGCCACGTTCAGCATATTTGTGATATGGCTGGATGGAAAATAATATGATATTATTTTTGTCCCTACCCCATTTCGTTTATCCGAGGCCGAAAGGCCTTTGGGGTATTTTGAAGAAATAAATCAATAAACAAAGCCGCATCGTCGGGATTACGCCTCGTCCGAAACCCGCAGGAGTGCAACCGACGTAACGTCCGAACCACGAGCTTTAGCTCCCTGTCAAAGCCGAGGTGCAATTAGCAAACGCGTATTAAGGTAACGTTGCTTTCAGGAAAGAGAGTGAGAGGATGATAGAAAGGCAGAAAGATTAGCCTGACCGCCTGGGTACCAGCACACTACTCTATACTGGGGAAAGGGAAATGGGGGGGGGGAGATTAGCAAAGATGAAATGGGGACTAGGAATTAATCGCATAGGTAGTAAGTAGGCACTGGAATAAGCTATCTCTGGTCGAGCACCCTCCTTCTCAAATCCGAAGTTTTGTGTAGCTCTATCCCTACGCGGAGCACAAGTTTGTCTGCTTCATTTGCAGGAGTTGTGATGACGTCAGAACTCCGAGCTCTGATTGGCTCTGATTGGAAGGACAATGAGTAGACCTCAATGCTAGCTGCCTTGAGGTCTACCCACTATCCTTCAATCAGAGCCAATCAGAGCTTTACGTTCTGAAGTCACTACAACCCCTGTAAATTGCAATCCGCACGGCGTTTTTTCTTTTACCTAAGCTAACAGTGACCCTATTGCATTATTTAATTATTTGCCGAGTATGGCAAACAATTAAAATTTGAATACACTACCATATTGCGTAAGAGCACGAGTCAGTCTCTATTATGGAAATCTGACTTAATTCTGATTAAAGCGCGACATTGTTTTCCCTCGTCCTCAACCTTTTATTTTCACTTTCATTGTACCGTAACAATAAAAAGATAAGCTCAAATTACGACGGGAAAAAAAGACGAAACAATGATTTAACGTGCCAGATAAAACTGGATTGCGTGCGCACAGAAACCCCGCAGAATACCTCCCTCCGCAAACGATTTAATTGCGGGTGTCTTCCGCTACTAACAATTCATTATGCCGATAACCAAATTTCCCTAAATAGCGTCTAATAAACGTACGAACAAAGACACCAACAAAGAACCAACATAATATGCAAAAACAAAAGTTCCGGCATCAGCGCCATCTAGCGGAACCGGGTCGCAGGTTCGCAGCTTTTGAGCGTCACCGAGCGACACGCACATCCTGCCATTGAAAGTCGAACAAACAAACGAAACGTGGAAAGTCAAACAGAGAGAGAGAGAAATGCAAAAGAACACACAAAGACAAACAAACAAACAAGTAGAGAAAGAAAGCAAGGACGCGGCGGCCGTTTCGCCGTCTCTCGCCTGCATCGCTGACGGCCGCCGCCATTGTGTGATTTCGTTCTCCCGCCGATTTTCGTCTGCTACTTCCGTGAAAAAACAGAAAAAAATGGCGGTTTGCAACGTATGCTCCAGTGATCGCTTGTGCCGCACGCTTCCGCTGCGCTAACGCCACAGCTATAGATAAACTGTCGACCTAACCAGGACCCACCTGACTCGCGACAAGAGGGATATACAGTCATAGTCACACTTAAGAGGAACACGGAAGTGCATGTTCATGGAGAAAAGTAAAATAACCACTGGCGGCCCCGGCCAGGCCATAGCCCGTGAAATGCCGCCGTGAAATGGTGGGTAACCGGTAATATCAATGTTTGGACAGATATTTGGGAAGCGCCGCACCAACAATCCTAAATATAGCTTTAAAAAAAAGATAGTATCTGCTTTTACTCCAATTTCAGATTAACACACAATACGGGCACACGGCCCTTAAGCTCTCGCACAATTCACTCAATCCATGCGCGTGTTTAATGTCGATGCTCGTGTTACGCCTTTATACACTACGGGCACTGGCGTCTGTATGCCTCCATCGGAACAATGCATACAAGAAGGCCGGCACTCTGCTGGCACATGGAGTTCCCATTGTGGCGTGTTTGTCCAAGACGAGGTCACGTGTCACGGGTCGTTACCGTTTGCGTCCAACGCCGATGAAAACAATGGGTCGAAGGGGAAAGCATCCCCTGGCTATTGTCCAGCGGCAGTATAGACCCGTCGTGACAGCGCTGTCAGCCAAAATTACATCGCTCATTTTTCTCTATCGGACGTGGGGCGACCTCGAAAACCTTTTGCGATCTTCGCATGGTTTCCCAGCCCTCTGCGTGCTCGCACCCGAACCCATCAAATTTGCTTACTTTCTAACGGCTGAAATGGAAAATTTCGGTAAACGATTGCTGCGCGAAATTTTACACCTTGTAACGGAATTTGGGTGTACGAATGTTATAGGAAATTTCGCCCGCTGTAAGAGGGATTTCGTACTACTAATAATGTTTTACCACATTTCGCACGTTTTAACAAATGTAGTAGTACAATTTTATTGTTGTTGTTGTAATAAAGTTTGTTGTACGGTTGTTGTACGAAATCTTTGGCCGTTGCAAGAAAATTCGTTGTACGAATGCCGTACACAATTTTGTACGTCATACTACATTTCGTTGTACGAATGGTGTAAGAAAAAATGGTAGTGGGCTAATTCGCTGCAGGAGTGTTGTAATATCCTTCGCTCCGGAGAGAGGCGATTCGGATTCATTGGAGCAAGCGCGCTAACCCTTGTTCTTTGACATGCGCCGATGCAACTGGAAACGAAGGAAACTGAGTTGACGAGTTGTAGGTGAGAGGGCGCAAGCTGCCGCCTGATGCCATTAATCCGTCTATCGACATACACATCGTTGAGGCTCCAGCGCGGACTGTCGAGCTGCGGGCCCATTTACGCGGTCGGCAATGTAAACAAAAACAAAATTAGTAGTCGAGGCACCATTTAAGAAGAAAAAGTAATAATATTACTGAAATGGTTTGATGATTCCAATGGCAAGTGACTATGCCGTATACCTAGTCATGTGTACAAGGCATACCTGAATATGAGTGATTCAAAGACGCAGCTGACTGCATAAAGAGGGCGAATAAGCAGATGTTCAGGTTGACCTATTCGTGATCGTGAATAAGCGAATATGATGCATCTCAAGTTTTACCTGCAACTCATTGCGAGTCTTCGTGCAAGAAGTGAGACAAAGCTTACTGCGTGAGACACTGACAGTTTCAGAAACCTGGGGCGTGGCTTAGTATATTTCGTGTCGGAATATGATTGGCTGTGGAGCGCTAATGAGATGCGCCGGACTCGACAGCGCCCCGCTGTGGGTGACTGATGGCGACTCCGGCGAAATCGACACGGCACGGCTAGAACAGAAAACTATGGCGGCGGGTTCACTCGCCGGCTATCTCGAGTGAATCACATATTCACATTGCCTGGCGCTGTAAGGATGAAGTTTTGAAAGCAGGTTCGAAAACACGCAATTAAAATCAACCGATATTTTTTTTTTTTAACGCATTAGGGAGAGTGATCGATAGGCAGGCATTAGACAGACGAAATAAAGACAGCCACAAGTTTCGACCAGTAGCAGCGGAGCAAAAAGGGGACAATGCAAAAGCTCGAGCTGAAATTCGTTAATTTACGCAGCCGGACAGAAAATTCTAGCAGAGACGCCAGTTGCCGCTCACGAATGGGGGACAGAGTCACTCTCATCACGGCGCGACGGCGACAGGTCGGAACAATTCGCCCAGGAACTCGTCCAATGAGCGGGCGAGTAGCCAAGGTAAATTAAGTGTCCGTAGTCTGCAATTATATGCGGCGACTCGGCCACGGACTCAGTCAGGGTCACCCCCTGCCAGACGCTCCCGCAACTAGAACAAAAATGACTTCCTCCTATTGTCCTTATTTTTAATGCGCGCGTTTCTTTTTTTCTTTTTTTTTTGCTTAGTCTGAAGTTATGAGTTGGCCAAGGCCAGGGTGCCACCTTTCGGCATCAGGAAGCGGAAATGGTCCACTACAAACAGACGCAAAAAAAATAACAACACATAAAGAAAGAAAAAAACGAAACTGTCGCGGGCTTTATTCTGTGCCCGTTGTATATTTTGGTTTCGAGTGCTTTTAGCAAAACTCTGCTTCGCACTTTTGTTAACGGTGTTCGAGTCACTACAATAATAGTAATAATAATAATAATAAAAAGAATAATAATAATAATATTAATAATAATAATAATAAAGAGAGAAACTGTTATACATTTGGGGTATTAAACCTGCGCATCAAACAGTAGCAATCACATGCACATCGTCTGACGCGTGTTCCACCGTATCGGAACGTTGAGGAGCAGCGGCCGAATTTGTGGAGTCTACGGCAGGACACGTTATCAATAAAATGCTCCAATGCGACGCGCGGCTCGTGGGAGAGGGAGATAAATGTCCAGGTCTCCTCCTCGCCTTATCGCGCGCATGCGCAGATCGCGGAACGACGCGCTCACTGGATGTGTCGCGGTGACTCGCAAGAGAGGAGTATGAGTATGATCATCTTTTTGAAAAAAAAAATGTACGGGCACTTCCGCTATTGAGTTCGTCGCAATGTAATCAGCAGAAGATAGTCATTATACAAAGTACGTGTCTCTCCCACCCCCCCCCCCCCCGCCCCTCCAAAAAAAAAAAAAAAATTAAAAAGTGTTTTTTACGCTTTTTTTTTAATGAATAATGTTACTTTGAATGCTCATTCTCCACCCAAATGTAGGATTTGAACTAGATGTCAAAGTTTCAGGACTATCTTATCCAAAAGTTATAAGGGATTTTTTTTTTTTTTCAAATTGTTTTCAATAGGAATACATGGAGCTCTCGAATGCACGGAGTTCTATGGCGCCAGTTATCGGAAACGCGCAAAAACTGGGCTCCATTGTCCCATTTCGATTTTCGAAAAATCGCCTACAACTTTTGGTTGAGATAACGGTTAATTCCGAAACTTTAGCATCTGATTCGGGCCGCTATAGTGGCCTGCATTAGGGCCAGAATGAGCGTTCGGGGATAGAAAATTTATTTCTGCGGTAAACAAAGGTGTGTGTATATATCTATATATCACGGGAACTTTTCATCAACGTACGTGGATTTCAATTATACACATTTTTTCTTCTCTCCTTTTTTCGAAGTTGTAGTAGGCAAGCAATGGATTTCGACGTTGTCTAAAGCGAAGCACTTCATAAACACAGGCCCTTCTTTGATGGTTACGAATTATACTCCGTGGGGTTTTTCTTCGTTCCGTTTCCAGGATGTATAGAGAGGCATCCAGGCAAGTGCACGTCTTTTGCAACGAGTAAAGAAATGAAAACGCCAATGCGAGATAGAGAGCGAGAGAGAGAGAGAGAAGATGGAAGGAGGTGAATGCGTGAAAAAGAACAGCTAAAAACAAAACCTGCAAATGTAAGTATTTGAGGAATTTTGAGAGTTCCCTCATCTACGATCGTCATGCTCGGCGACGGAAACAGGTAACGGTGCCGAACCAGGACTATCTAAAAAGAAGGGAGGGGGAGGGGGGGAGGGGGGAAGGTAAATAAGAAAAATATTTTTTCCCATTTAGCGCGAGAAAACAAAAATATAAAAAAATGTATATAGGAATGCAGCAGCGATGTCATTCGCGCACCCAAACAAACACACACGCAAAAAAAAAAAAGAAACGCACTTAAAAAAAAAGGAAAAAAACGGACGCCTTTCTTATTTCGTAATACACAATCGTCGGTCGAGAGATCTTTAATCTTCTCTTTACACACACAAAAAAAAGCAAAACGAACAAATTCAAAATTAATAATACAAATATCACTTCAGAAAGCGTGATAAACTCGCACTTCGTTTCAGGGCCAAAACAAATGAAAGAAAATGAATATATTCGTAAATGTATTTTTTTTTCTTGTAATACCGCGCAGATATAGGCTCAATTCAAAGGAGAGGAAAGAAATAAGATCTTACAAAAAATATTCTCTACACTCTAGACGAGTAAACTTTGTGCTGTCCGACAACCACTCAAATCTAAGTTACAAAAAAAAGAAGATATATATATATATATATATATATATATATATATATATATATATATATATATATATATATATATATATATATATCATTTAAAAATAATAATACAAGCAACACACGAAAAGTCTGTGTGTGTGTGGTGGGGGGGGAGTGTTTTGCTTTTTCATGTTTTTAATCAGTACGTCAACAGGCTCGTTGAAATATTCGTATATATGTTTTTTTCCCTCGCGATATTACGATACGGAAATGAAAGAGGTACAGGTGACAGCGGTTAGTACACTCTCCTTGTTGCCGCGTTCACGTTTCAGCGTTAAGCGTACAGTTCGCTTAATCGAACACTCGCTCTAAAATGAACGCGCGTTTAAAGGAGCACGAAGCTGGATTTTAAGATTCTCTTTTTTTATGCGCGTGACCGTAATTTTGGATTTCGTAGGATGCTCAGCGTGCGTCGATTGATTTCGCGCCATAAAAAGAAGGATTTCCAAATCCACCTTAAGGACCCTTTAAGTGAGTCTCCGCACTAAGCGGCAGTGTTCGCATTACGCGACTAAAAGAGAAAGCTCAAAATATATTTAAAAGAAAAGATGAAGCCAAGCCGCAGTACTAATGGCATCTTCTAGTCGTCTTCGCTATCCGCTGTGCCCAGTCACGCTCCATCCTCCTCTCCCCCTCTTCTCCGAGATAAAAGGAACGGGCAAACAACAAAAAAGAAGGTGAAAAAAAAAAAACACGTCAATTCCACGCAAAGATGAAAAAACATATTTCTTGTGCTCAAAGTTAAAAATAGGCCCCCGCAAAAAAAAAAAGAAAAAAAAATAACGACAGAGAGAAAGAAAAAATCTAATTTTCGACGCAACAAGCGCCCAAATTCGACGGAGGAGCAGAAATCGTGCGTCGACAACCAACCCGCTGAAGATAGCCGTCAGAACATCGTGTAATTTCTTTTGTTTGTTTTGTTTGTTTGTTTGTGTGTGTGTGTGTGTGTGTGTGTGTGTGTGTGTGTGTGTGTGTTTGTGTGTGTGTGTTACAAAAATATTGATGTTGAAGAAGAAGAAAAACTAAAACAAACAAAAAGTATAGCAAGACAGGCCGACCAGAGGTGCTCGTCAGATAACTTCAGTGATGATGGTTGATTTTGTTGTGTTTCTTGTCGTTGTTGTTTGGTTGGAAGTAAAATTGGATGTTCCAGATGTGAAGATGTTTTCGATCGATGGGGTCACGATGTTTCCAAAGCCACGAGCGCTCGACGTTAATTGAAAGACGTTCTTGTTCTATTGACAAAACGTAGCAAAGGCGAAATACGTCGTTTCGTAGTAATAGGCCTTTGACCCGGCCTTCTTTGAGTATGGACCAAGTCGCTGTTTACAAACAAGCCAGAATTTGCCCGCACCAGATGTGGGCGCTGCGCAGAAACCCGATTCTCGTGAGGGGAAGCGTCTGTCCATGCGCCCGTGACGACAGCAGCGTCACGTCACAGCCGCGTCACGTAACGGCGCGCTGGTCTCACACCAGCTTTTCGTCGTTCTGAGCTGGTCTTACACCAGTGTTGGCGGTAAGATGATATTGCGTTACCGGGAACGCGTTACTTTTTTTCGGTAGCGTACGCGTTACGTTTACAAAACAGTGAAGGGTAACGTACTTGCGTTGCTTATTTCGTGTAACGGGTAATGTAGATACGTTACTCGTTGCATCTCGCCAAGACTCCGAAAATTACGCTTCCATCTTTTTGGGCTTCCTAGGCTCCAAGTCAGACTAATTCTTGCACTCATACCACGTGCCTTCAAAATGTCGCTTCCAAAATGGGAGTCGTTGCCCCAAGCAAACATTTCCACTTTAGAAAAACTCAAAAGCCCGCACCCTTGGTCTCGGTGTCGAAAAACGTCGCCTTACGCGCTGTGAAAACCGTCAAAACCGTGAAATATTTTTAATTCGTGAATAAAAACACGCACAGATTATTCGCGGGTTCAGATTGGGAGCATGAATGCCGGAACCGCTGATTGGCTGCTACAAGTGACGTCGTCGAAGACGCCATCTTCCCGCGACGTCACGCTCGTGACGTCATTATGGCGCGACAAAAAGAGTGTGAGACCGATGGCCGTTCCCCCGCAAGCTTCGCGCTCCGATGAAGACCCCAATGCCGATTCTGACGCACGACGGTGATCAGCTAAAGCGGCGTAAATGCGACACACCGCCGAGGACGCCCGTCCGACCTTGGCAAGGTCGCACCTCCGCCCGCCCTCACGACCGCTTCGACCCACGCCTTTATCCCAAATACAGCCTTTTCGAAACGTCCATCGAGCAACATTGGCCATTGCTTGGACACGAAGCGCGCTATTGGATCCGAGTCCTCGCCGAACGCTGACGTCATCACTCGTATCCAATACGAGCTGAGCCGAGTCCACACCGAGAGCTTTCGCAGCGCTCGTGTTCAACAGGTGCTCACGAGTATGGGATCGCGTAATGGCGGACAGGCCTAGCGTTTATTCAAATTCTCTAGTTTATTCAAATTCTCTCTCTTTGATAAGGTCAGAAAGAATTTAAAAAAAATTACGAAAATGATTTTCTAAGGCTACGCATACATGTCTCGTCGTAAGAGACCCCAAGAGGTTTTGAGGCAGACGGTCGCAAGCAGTTGCGAGCGATTGAACCGGCCTTCAACGTCGTAGGTTCTGGTCGCCGACAGAGGCGATCGAGTCGCCACCGTTGGCGAGTCCAGTCGTGCGCTTCTATGATCCAGCAAAACCAGATACACGTAAATAGCGTAACACATTGTTGCAACGTAGTGTACACAGCGAACTTTTATACTTTGGTGCGTGTTGGAGGAGGCTGTTGTGTGCAGCGCTGTTCTGTTCGAACTATCGAC